>CM069161.1:29327717-29427717 GCA_035221665.1 Okamejei kenojei | reverse complement strand
AGACAAAGGTGGGGGTTGAGGACGTCATCAACCACCTGCTCCCACGTTCCAATGTTCACCTGGATAAACCGGGAAGCATGGTGTGAGTCATGTTTTTTTATTTCTCCACGCTTTTAACACCATCCGGCCTGCACTGCTAGGGAGCAAACTGACGAAGATGAGGGTGGATGTTCCATAGGTGGCCTGGATCACCAACTACCTGACTGTACGATCACAGTATGTCAGGCTACAGAACTGTGTCTCGGACATGGTGGTGAGCAACACAGGGGCCTCACTGGGGACGGTCCTTTCGCCCTTCCAGTTCACCATCTACGGACAGATACAACCTGCCACCTGCAGAGGTTTTCGGATGACTCTGCAATTGTGGGCTGCATCAGTGAGAGATGGGAATACAGAGGTGTAGTCAACGACTTTGTTGAGCGGTGTGGGTTAATCACCTGCAGCTCAACACCGACAAGACTAAGGAGTTAGTGGTGGACTTTAGGAGGAGAGGAACACCCCTGTCCCCTGTCTCCATCAAGGGTGTGGATATGCAGTTTACCAGGGTGTACAAATACCTTGGAGTTTAGCGGACAGTAAATTGGACTGGTCCAGGAATGCTGAGACACTGTATAAGAAGGGACAGAGCTGTCTGTACTTTCTGAGGAGGATTTGTTCTTTCAACGTCTGCAGTAAGATGCAGATTTTCTATCAATCGGTGGCAGCCAGTGCCATCTTCTTCACTGTTGTGTGCTGGGGTAGGTAGCAGGGCAAAGGCCCACGGACGCCAACAGAATTAACAAGCTCATCAGGAAGGCTGGCTCTGTCCTGGGGGACAATACAGTTCACCCCCTCCACGACACGCTGGTTAACCCGAGGAGCACCTTCAGCAACAGACTGGTTCCACAAAGATACAGGACAGAACAGGAGATCGTTTGGTATCAAACTGTACAACTCCTCCCCCTTCTGTCATGGGTTAGACTGACCCCCCCACAACCCGTGCCAATCTTTGTACATTCCCAATCCTGGACTTCCCACTCCTCACTTTAATTTCATGTAGCTTGTTGTGTTTTTATGACTGGTGGCAGACCAATTTCCCTCCTGGGATAAATAAAGTTCTATCATATTAAAAAATATCTTATCATACACACACACACCTCTGGATGCCACGGTTTCCTCCCGCGTCCCAAAGGCGTGCAGCTATGTCGGTTATTTTGCCTCTGCAAATTGCCTCTAGTGTGTCGGGAACGGATGAGAAAGTGGGATAACAAAGAACTAGTGTGAACAGGTGAACGATAGTTGCCATGGACGCAGTGGGCTGAAGGGCCTGTTTCAATGTTGCATCTTTCAATCAATCAATAATCTTTATGAGCCTCCTAATGAGCACACTATCAAACTAAGGAAATGCTTTTATCAGAGAGAAAGTCAGAGAAGATAGAACATAGAACAGCACAAGAACAAACCCTTCAGGCCTCAGTGTCTCTGCCGAGCACGATGCCAAGACTATCACTTATCTGCCTGCACATAACCCATATCCCTCCATTCCCTGCATATCCAAATGCCTATCCAAACGTATCGGCTTTAACCACTTTTTTTTTTTTTTTTTTTAAATTTCAAAATATACTTTATTCAAATGATAAATATATACAATACATTAACCTTGCGGAAAATCCATCCGACATTTTCGGAGGCTGTACAAATTGATGAATACAGTTTAGACATTTCTTTTCCCCAAATTTCCACAAATCAGTCCCCCACTCGTGCCACTCTGCTTCAACCACATCCCTCGGCAGCGCATTCCAGGCGCTCACAACCCTCTGTGTAAAAAACGTGCCCTGCACATCTCCTTTAAGCTTTCCCTCCTCTCACCTTAAAGCTATGCCTAGTATTTGATTTTTCCATCCTGGCAACAGGATTCTGACTATCTGTACCTCTTCTAATTTTATTTATCTTGACTTGACTGCCTGCTCCGACGAAATATTGAAGCAACTCTCCTGTAAAGAAACTCTTTTATATTAAAAAAAGAGCATTCAACATTGGTGCTGCTCCACACCAGCCATATCCATATGCCACTGAGGGAGTGTATTGAGGGTTGTACCATAAGACAGAGGATTAGAATTAGGCCATTCAGCCCATCTAGTCTAGCGCCATTCAATCATAGCTGATCTATTACCCCGTCACGACCTCATTGTCCTGCCTTCTCCCCATTATCTGTGCTGCCGTGCCAATCAACAACCTATCATTCCGTTGTTTAAAAATACCCAATGTCTTGGCCTCACAGCCAACTGTGGCAATGAATTCCACAGATTCGCCACCCTCTGGCTAAGAAAATGCCTCCTCATCTCCATTATAAAAGCATATCCTTTAATTCTGAGGCTATGACCTCTGGTTCTACACTCCCCAATTACTGGAAACCCACTATCGTTTGCACTTTGACTCTATCTAGGCCTTCCATTATCCAGTAGGTTTCAATGAGATACCTATCCTCCTCGCCCCCCCCCCCCCCACCACCCTTCTAATCTCCAGCAAGTACAGCCCATAACCTTCAAACGCTCCCCATACGTCAACCCAATCATCCCCAGGATCATTCTTGTAAACCTTTCTGGATCGTCTCCAAAACTAGCACACCCTGCCCTCAATATTCCAAAAGTGGTCTGACCAACGCCTTATAAAGCCTCAGCATTATAGCCTTGCTTTTATATTCTAGTCCCATCTAAATGAATTAGCTGAAGAAGGGTCTCGACCTGAAACATCACCGATTCCTTCTCTCCAGAGATGCTGCCTGTCCCACTGAGTTACTCCAGCATTTTGTGTCTTCCCTCAAAATGAATGTTTGCTTTGCGTTTGCCTTCCTTACCGCCAACTCAACGCACATTAACCATTCAAGAATACTGCACCAGAACTTTCAAGTCCCTTTGCATCCCCGATTTCTGAATCCTATCCCTATTTAGAAAGAAGTCTATGCCTTTATTCCTTCTACCAAAGACTATGAGTACACCTTGCTACACGCTCCTCCATTTGCCACTCATTTGGCCACTTTGCAAATTCGTCGAAGTATTCCTGCAGCCTCTCTGCTTTCTCAACACTACCTGCCCCTCCATTTATCTTTGTACCATCCACAGATTTGGCCACGGAGCCATCAATTCCATCATCCAGATCATTAACATATAATGTGAAAAGTAGCGGATCCCAATACCGACCCCTGCAGAACACCATTAGTCACCAGCAGCCAGCCAGAAAAGCCCCCCTTCATTCCCACTTCTTGCCTTTTACCAGTCAACCAATCTTCTATCCATGCGGGTACCTTTCCTCTAGTACCATGGGCTCCTATTTGTTTAGCAGCCTCACGTGTGGCACTTTATTAAAGCCAGGGCTGGGGGGGGGGGGGGGGGTTGTGGGAGGAGGGTGTGTCCCCTCCCATTGGTACGGAACTTTTGCATTTTTCAGCTTGAAATTGTGTAATATGGTGCATACAGTTGCGAGTCTTTTAACTTACACTTGAATGCAATATATATGCTTTAAATTGGATTAGCTATGAATAAGGTTAGAGTAAATTACATTCCTAATTACATTCCACAGTAGAGCCCAGGCTCTGATCCATATGTGCAGCACATGAATGATCTTAGTGTATTCAGGTATGGAAATCAGATTATAATCAAACACTTGGCTCTCCTTTGTCTTTCCAGCTTGTTTCCTCCTTAAAAAACTCCAACAGATTTGTCAGGCAAGATCTCCCCTTAACAGCACCATGCTGGCTTTTGCCTATTTATTTCATGTGCCATCTAGTACCCTGAAACCTCATCCTTTATAATGGACTACTACACAAATTAAATTAACTGGCCTATAATTTCCTTTCTTCTGCCTCGCTCCCTTCTGAAGCAGCTAAGTTACATTTGCGAATTTCCACTTCTCTGGAACCATTCCTGACTCCGAGTATTCATGAAAGATCACTACTAATGCCCCATAATCTCAACAGGTACCTCTTTCAGAACCTTGGGGTATAGTCCATCTGATCCAGGAGACATATCCACCTTCAGACCTTTCAGCTTCCCAAGCACCTTCTCCTGAGTAAGAGCATTGCACTCACATCTGCCCCCTGACTCTCTCAAATTTGTTGGTGTCTTCCACTGTGCAAACTGACAAAAAATACATTTTCAGTTCATCTGCCATTTCTTTGTTCCCCATTACTACTACCCCGGGCATCATTTTCCAGCAGTTCAATGTTCACTCTTGAATCTTTTTTACTCTTTATATATCTGTAAAAGCTTTTAGTATCCTCTTTTCTATTAAACAGCAGGTTGAATCCTAACATATTATGATCACTGCCTCCTAGGTGTTTCTTCATCTTAAGCTCCCTAATCGTCTGGTTCATTACACACCATTGTAAGTACACATTGTGTACGGACTCTCATGGTCCTACTCTCATTCTGTCAAACTCCCAATATTTATACAAACAACTGACCAATATTTGGTATGCTGCCATCTGATTTCTTTCATTGCCTCCTGCTTTGCCAAATCCTCTCCTGCGCCTTCCCTTTGAACAAATGAACATGCAAAAATGAAATCTGTATAAAGCATCAATATCCATCTGCCTGTTCCATGCTGAGGATGGGTGGAGTGTCACCATAAAGCACATCCTCCCACCATCCTCACCAAGCCAAAATGCAATCTCTGGAAATTATTTTTAAGAAGGGAAAACATGCAAGGGTGCATAAGACAGAATCGAAACGTAGAAAATTCATCTCTGTATCCCTCAGGCAAAGGCAGTCCAGTAGTTCACAAGAAACAAATGTTCTTTATTTGCCAATAAATGTCAATCTCTATAATCTATAATTGGCCAAGATAGACTGGCAGGTGAGGCTTAAAGGGTTGACCGTGGATGTGCAATGGAAGGTATTTAAAGACTGCATGGATGAAGTACACAAATTGTTCATACCAGTTTGGCAAAAGAATAAATCAGGGAAGGTGGTGCATCCGTGGATAACGAGGGAAATCAGGGATAGTATAAAAACTAAAGATGAGGCATACAAATTGGCCACAAAAAAAAGCAGCCTACCAGAGGACTGGGAGAAATTCAGAATCCAGCAGAGGAGGACATAGGGCTTAATTAGGAAAGGGAAAATAGATTACAAAAGGAAACTGGCAGGGAACATAAAAACTGACTGCAAAAGTTTTTATAGATATGTGAAGAGAAAGAGACTAGTTAGAACAAATTACTGACTTCATTCATTTCACCACCAACTTCCATCCGGCACTCAAATACACTTGGACCATTTCCGACACTTCCCTACCATTCCTTGACCTCACCATCTCTATTGCAGGTGATACACTCCTGACCGACATCCACTACAAACCTACTGACTCCCACAGCTACCTGGACTACTCCTCCTCCCACCCTGCTTCCTGTAAGGACTCCATCCCCTATTCCCAATTCCTCCGTCTACGCCGCATCTGCTCCAGGATGAGGTGTTCCACTCCAGGTCATCACAAATGGCCTCATTCTTCAGAGAACGGGGATTCCCCTCCCCCACTATTGATGAGGCTCGCACCAGGGTCTCCTCCATACCCCGCAACACTGCCCTCGCTCCCCATTCCCCCACTCGCAAACAGGGCAGAGTCCCCCTGGTCCTCACCTTTCACCCCACCAGCCGGCAAATACAACATATAGTCCTCCGCCAGTTTCGCCACCTCCAACATGACCCCTCCACCCGCCACATCTTCCCATCTCCCCCCCTGTCTGCCTTCCGCAAAGACCGCTCCCTCCGCAACTCCCTTGTCAATTCTTCCCTCCCCTCCCACTCTACCCCTTCCCCGGGCACTTTCCCTTGCAACCGCAAGAAATGCAACACTTGTCCCTTCACCTCCCCCCTCCACTCCTTTCAGGGACCCAAGCAGTCCTTCCAGGTCCGACAGAGGTTCACCTGCACCTCCTCCAACCTCATCTACTGCATCCGTTGCTCCAGATGCCAGATGATCTATATCGGTGAGACCAAGCGGAGGCTTGGCGATCGCTTCGCCGAACACCTCCGCTCGGTCCGCAATAACCAACCCGACCTCCCGGTGGCTCAGCACTTCAACTCCCCCTCCCATTCCACATCCGACCTCTCGGTCCTGGGCCTCCTCCACGGCCAGAGTGAGCAACACCGCAAGCTGGAGGAACAGCACCTCATATTCCGCTTGGGGAGTCTGCATCCTTTGGGCTTGAATATTGAATTTTCTCAATTCTGTTAACCTTGCTGTCTCCTCCCCTTCCCACCTCTCCCTCAGCCCTCGGGCCCTGGCATTCCCTCTATCTCTATCTCCCTCCCCCACCCAAGTCGCACCAGCTTCTCATTTTCACACCACAAACAGCTTACAATGGCTTGTTCCCTTTATCACCGATACTTTTTTGCATATCTTTCACTCATTGTTCCTTATCTCTCCACATCACCGTCTATATCTCTCTTTTCCCTGATCCCTGACCAGTCTGAAGAAGGGTCTCGACCCGAAACGTCGCCTATCTCCTTCGCTCCTTAGATGCTGCTGCACCCGCTGAGTTTCTCCAGCTTTTTGTGTACCCTAGTTAGAACAAATGTTGGTCCCTTGCAGTCAGAAGCAGCTGAATTGATCATGGGGAACAAGGACATGGCAGACCAATTGAATAACTACTTTGGTTCTGTCTTCACTAAGGAAGACATAAATAATCTGCCGGAAATAGCAGTGGACCGGAGGTCAAATAAGATGGCGGAACTGAGTGAAATCCAGGTTAGCCGAGAAGCAGTGTTGGGTAAATTGAACGGATTAAAGGCCGATAAATCCCCAGGGCCAGATGGTCTGCATCCCAGAGTGCTCAAGGAGGTAGCCACGGAAATAGTGGATGCATTAGTGATAATTTTTCAAAACTCCGTAGATTCTGGAGTAGTTCCTAAGGATTGGAGGATAGCTAATGTAACCCCACTTTTTAAAAAGGGAGGGAGAGAGAAAGTGTGGAATTACAGACCAGTTAGTCTAACATCGGTAGTGGGGAAACTGCTAGAGTCAGTTATTAAAGATGGGATAGCAGCGCATTTGGAAAGTGGTGAAATCATTGGACAAAGTCAGCATGGATTTATAAAAGGTAAATCATGTCTGACGAATCTTATAGAATTTTTCAAGGATGTAACTAGTAGTGTGGATAAGGGAGAACTGGACTTTCAGAAGGCTTTCGACAAGGTCCCACATAAGAGATTAGTATATAAACTTAAAGCACACGATATTGGTGGTTCAGTATTGATGTGGATAGAGAACTGGCTGGCAGACAGGAAGCAAAGGGTAGGAGTAAAAGGCTCCTTTTCAGAATGGCAGGCAGTGAGTAGTGGGGTACCGCAAGGCTCAGTGCTGGGACCCCAGCTATTTACAATATACATTAATGACTTGGACGAGGGAATTGAATGCAACATCTCCAAATTTGCAGATGACACCAAGCTGGGGGGTATAGTTAGGTGTGAGGAGGATGCTAGGGGGCTGCAGGGTGATTTGGATTGGTTGAGTGGATGGGCAGATGCCATGTGGATAAATGTGAGGTTATCACTTTGGTGGCAAAAACATGAGGGTGGACTATTATCTGAATGGTGGCAGATTAGGAAAAGGGGAGATGCAACAAGACCTGGGTGTCATGGTACACCAGTCATTGAAAGTAGGCATGCAGGTGCAGCAGGCAGTGAAGAAAGCAAATGGTATGTTAGCATTCACAGCGAAAGGATTTGAGTATAGGAGCAGGGAGGTTCTACTGCAGTTGTACAGGGTTTTGGTGAGACCACACCTGGAGTATTGCGTACAGTTTTGGTCTCCAAATATGAAGAAAGACATTCTTGCCATAGAGGGGGTTCAGAGAAGGTTCACCAGACTGATTCCTGGGATGTCGGGACTTTCATATGAAGAAAGACTGGATAGACTCGGCTTGTACTCACTGGAATTTAGAAGATTGAGGGGGGATCTTATAGAAACTTACAAAATTCTTAAGGGGTTGGACAGGCTAGATGCAGGAAGATTGTTCCCGATGTTGGGGGAGTCCAGAACAAGGGGTCACAGTCTAAGGATAAGGGGGAATTCCTTTAGCACCGAGATGAGGAAAACATTCTTTACACAGAGAGTGGTGAGTCTCTGGAATTCTCTGCCACAGAAGGTCGTTGAGGCCAGTTCATTGGCTATATTCAAGAGGGAGTTGGATGTGGCTCTTGTGGCTAAAGGGATCAGGGGGTATGGAGAGAAGGCAGGTACGGGATACTGAGTTGGATGATCAGCCATGATCATATTGAATGGCGGTGCAGGCTCGAAGGGCCGAATGGCCTACTCCTGCACCAATTTTTCTATGTTTCTATGTTTCTATCTGATTTTGGATAAATGTTGATAATCCGTACATCCGGATGCTGCCAATAGCAATAGTTTAGTCACAGTCTTGCATCGTTATTTATGCCATTGTTCTATTTTATTTCCAATGCAGCAAAATAGTTCAAATATCTACTTAAAGATTTTTTTGCTCAGATGAAACCAATATTTTTTAAATTATATTTTAGGTAGAAAAAATACTTTTCTTTTAAGTGATGTGTCAAATAAATCACAATGATGATTTTGGTGTCTCGAGTGGACAAGTACACTACAGTATTTTACGGTTGCAGTCATTCTTTAGATGCTGTATTATGTAATCACCTTTCAATTTCTGAGCGTAGGTTGCTATAGATCACAAACATGGGCACGCTAAATTTGGCCCAGCTTTGATTCATGCTTGTAAAATGCAGTTTCTAAATGATAATTAAGTGGCAAAATACAACCTATCATCCAGCTCACGCCTTTCTCCAATTGTTGCAAGGATACAAAGTATCTATTTCCTTTCCAGGTAGGCCCATATTATTTTATGTATTTAGTTTAGTGGCATCTACAAACTTTCAAAACTCAGGGAAGAAGAGGAAATGCAATGCTTTGTCTTGGGTTGCTTTGAGTGCTCGCTCATGAACTGTAGAGGAGTAGCTATTGTCAGCAATGTGAACACAAATGGATGCACGAGGACCAGGAGATGCTACAAATTTAAGATTTTGTTTAAATGGAGGGGAGAAAATGGTGGGTGTATGGAACGGGCTGCAGGAGGAAGCAATTGAGGCAGGTACTATTTAAAAGAAATTTGGACAGGTACGTGGATAGGAAAGGTTTGGTGGGAGATGGGCCAAACATGGAAGCGAGTTGGAGATGAACAACAAATAAATACTGGGCTTGCCAATGCTGCCCATATCCCAAAATGTGATGTTTTGTTTAATATGCTGAACAGGCTTTCACATTGCCATGACGGTAGATTTAGAAAGCAAGGGTCGTGGTACAATTCATTGTTCATGATATTTTCTGCCTGTACTTTAGGCACTATCTCCCAAGAAAGTTTTCAAGATGCAGCACCAGTGATTATAACCAGTTGCTACAAGCTGGAGGTGGCACCTGTCTTTTTAACAAACCTGTCAAGGTAAGGCCTTTGGATAAATGATAAGTTATGGCCAAACAAACTTTTCTGAACTTTTCTGTTTAATATCATTTGTTTATTATCATTGTTGAATGTAAAATGTCATTAGTACTGAGGATCAAACACTTCAGTTGGCTTTATTCCTGACACATATTGATCACTGGCAGGTCAGATACATTGTGTTACGTTCAGTGTAGCAGTTCTCTATGTGGGAGATATGTTTGTGTGCCAGTAGTACTTTTACTTTAGAGATACAGCACGGAAACAGGCCCTTCGGCCCACTGAGTCCGCAATGACCAGCGATCCCTGCACATTCACACTATCCTACATACACTGGGGATAATTTACATTTATACCAAAGCCAATTAACATACAAATCTGTGCATCTTTGGAGTGTGGGAAGAAACTGAAAATCTCAGAGAACGGGGAGAACGTACAAACTCCGTACAGACAGCACCCATCGTCGGGATCGTACCTAGCTCTCCAGTGTTGCAAGCCAGCTACTCTACTGCTGCGCCTCCATGCTGCCCTTAACTCCTGTTAGCTACAGGTTTTGTGCAACCGTAACTTCAGCCTGAAAGACACTATCATGCACACATTGCAATTAGTTGAACAGATCCAATGGTTTAAATCCTTCCTTAATTTCAACTAGCATTATATTCATATAAGCTTAGAAAATGGATTTTACCTACTTTCAGTGCACTTGTTTAGAGGGATATGAGCCAAATGCAGGCACATATCGCCAGTTTAGATGGGGCATCATGGTCAGCATGGATGAGTTGGGCCAAGGGGCCTGTTTCCATGCTGTATAACTCTGACCTTTCTATGAGCCAGGGTTTGTTCATTCCAGCTTCAAGTGGCACTGTTGTATTTGGAATTGATCACTAGAAAGTCTGCTTGGTGTACGGTTGATTTATAGGGACATAGTGTCCAAAATCCAGCATTGAGGTATTTTTTAATTCCATCTTGAGAGAAAAACAAAAAAGTAATTGGAGTGGGGGAAGAACGATCTTCTGTTTCATCCAAGGACTCTCCCGCTATCCCACACTTTATCCCCAAAGCAGCACCAAGAAATTCAGGATCAAACCATCTCTAAACATCCAACACATTTTAGCATGTTCTATTCAAGATGTATACAATGGAATCACTTACAAATTCTGATTTAAATAGTTTTGCTTAAATTATATTAGATGTAGGTTTAAGGTGAGGGGGGAAAGATTTGATAGGAACCTGAGGGTTAACTTTTTTTAATGATCTGCGTCGCTAATGTTTTCAACGATGATGATGATGATGCGGGCATGTGGGTCTAGTGTAGATGGGGCTTGTTGTTCAGTGTGGGTAAGTTGGGCAAGATATTTCCATGCTCTATATATGTTAGTTATGAAGTAAAGTCTAAAATGGTCCTGTCCTCAATTCCACAGCTAGTTGACCCTCAAGAATGTGGGAATGGATACGTGGAAAATGGAGAAGAGTGTGATTGTGGATCGTCAGCAGTGAGTAGATGCTACCCGGCCCGGAATCCACAGTCCGTAATATTCTGTCTTTGCATGAAATCTGTTTTGCCCCAGTGTTACCCAAACATACCAGCTTTATTTAATACAATGTTCGTTAAAAGAGAGAGCAAATTGACAATGTTATGTCAATTTTACACAGCAGTGCAAACCCGTCCCTATCTAAAATAACAAGGCAGTTTGCAGTTGTGGTACCAAAAATAGTTGAAGAAGAGGCTAGATAAGATGGAAAATATCAGCTGGACAATTCCATTCATTGCACTGTTCTCACCAACTAGTTGCTTATATGTGACCAATTGTGTTGGATTGCATTTCTCTGCGTCCCTTACGATTTTAATGCTGGGCAGCCACGGGGGAAAATCATAGATGGGTCACATACAAATGTAGTTTAATTGTTGCAGACCAGCTTCTGCATTTACCCCTTCTCACTGGTAATGCCCATTTGAAAGGGAAACCCCTTATTATCTGTACATATACTGTAGAAATGTAAATAATATTTTTTTGTTCCCTTTTTGTTCCTATTGTACTATTTATCGGCCATTTATCGCAAGCCTTGGTTAATTTGGTTCAACATTGTGTTGCACAGTTTTATCAAAGCTCGTATACAATTGCCTTTGCACCCATTTGTACCCCAGACAAATGTGAGACCCACCTTTAAGAAACCATTAAACTATTCATTTATTTTTGTATTTGCAAAATACTTCTATAAAATCATGGTCATTTTATTTTTTCTCATCAGGAATGCAGCAGAGCTGGTGGGAATTGCTGCAAGAAGTGTACTCTTACCCACAGCGCAATGTGTAGCAATGGCCTCTGCTGCAGAGGTTGTCAGGTAAGGTGCCCGTGAACTCAACCAGCCGATCGGTGGACCACTTCAAATGTTGGGTAGTCTGTGATGAGTGACTCATCTCCTGATCCCCCCCTCTCACCACAAGCCTTTCCACATGTATACATCATCAGTCAGTAGATGAGAGCCGCTCCAATCACTCAAGAAACACAACATCTTTCAGGGCAAAGAAGCCCATTTGATGGACTCCCTGACCCTCCCTGAAGTCTATACAATCGACAAGATGACGGCAACAACTAGCATAAGCTTCTCCGATATCATTAACCAAACAGACACAAAAAAAACTGGAGTAACTCAGTGGGACAGGCAGCATCTCTGGATAGAAGGAATGGGTGATGTTTCAGGTCAAGGCCTCTCTTCAGATTAACCAAATCCATGACGTCTATCATCTAGATAGGACAGTGGGAATGGGCACATGAGAATGTCACGAACTGCAGATTGACCTCCATTGACACTTAGTGAGCTTGACTTAGAATAATTATCGCTGATCCATCATTATGGGTCAAAATCTTGGAACATCCCATTTGGCAGCAATGTGGGAATGTGCTCAACACAAGGATCACACAAGTTCAACAATTAGCAGCTCGTCACCATCTTCCAAAGAGCAAATTGGAATCTAGATTAATGTGCGGCTAGCAGCTGCTGCTCACATCCCATCTCAAGGTTTCATTAGCAATTTACAATCACTCTTCCACAAATGGGAACCCAAAGCTGGAGTTACTCAGCCGGACAGGCAGTATCTCTGGAGAGAAGGAATGGGTGACGTTTCAGACTTCTGAAGAAGGGTCTAGACCTGAAACATCACCCATTCCTTCTCTCCAGAGATGCTGCCTGTCCCGCTGAGTTACTCCAGCTTTTTGTGCCTATCTTCGGTTTAAATCAGCATCTACAGTTCCTTCCTACACAATTCAAAACCCAATATTGTTTCACTTCTCTGGATGAAGTAAAACCTCGCCTCTATATTTTTTGCAGTATGAACCACGAGGTGTGATTTGCAGGCAGTCTGTGAATGAGTGTGACATTGCAGAGACCTGCACTGGGGACTCCAGCCAGGTAGGAGAATTTCACCTTTACTCGTCACAGAAATCTCATGTATTACTGATCCCATCGTTGTCGTTACATTGAAGGCAAAAGCATTTGTCATTTGGGATGTAGACAAAAATGCTGGCGAAACTCAGCGGGTGAGGCAGCATCTATGGAGCGAAGCAATAGGTGACGTTTCAGGTCGAGACCCTTCTTCAGACTGATGTGGGGGTGGGGGGGGGGGGCGGGAAGAAGAAAGGAAGCGGCGGAGACAGTGGGCTGTGGGAGAGCTGGGAAGGGGAGAGGAAAGAGGGAGAAAGCAAGGACTACCTGAAATTGGAGAAGTCAATGTTCATACCACTGGGGTGTAAACTGCCCAAGCGAAATATGAGGTGCTGCTCCTCCAACTTACGGTGGGACTCACTCTGGGATGATGATCCTCTTCTTTATAAAACATTTTAATGTTAAGAGCCCGACAACTTTAATACATTTGATACATGAAATGATAATTATAACAGATTAATTAACATCTCTTCCTTTTAACCTTAGGCATTGTGATAAAACATTGTGAAAAATATGGTTGTGCAGATTTGAAGTAAATATTAGTGACGATTTCAAATCTGTAAACACATATGATAGATAGACACAAATTGCTGGAGTCACTCAGCTGGGCAGGCAGCATCGCTGGAGAGAAGGAATGGGTGACATTTCGGGTCAAGACCCTTCTTCAGACTGATTTCGGGGGAGGGAGATGCACTGATAAGGAACTGTGAAGGCGTGAAAACAGGGCAAAGAGAATGGATATCAAATGGATACGATAGAACAGGAGGCTATTTAGCAAAGATCCAATAGCGGAGCAAGATGGCCTACTCCCACGGAAAACGCATAGAGCTGTCATGGGCAGATTCATGGGTAATTACAGGACCCACTTCAGCAACCAGCCTCCGCCATCTTGCTCCACCATCTTGCTTCCGCCCAAAGATATTATCTTTGCTTCCACCTCTGTCTCCGGGGTTTGAGGCCAAAGATCCTATCGCGGTCCCGTTTTCTCCGCTGTTGCTGCTGCTTCATGGCCGCCGCCTCTCACTCGCTCTCCCTTTCCCGCCGCTTCTTCACCGGGCAGGCGGGCGGGCTTTGCGCTGCTGTGCGGTTCGGGCGCTCTTTCAACCGTGCGGTGTGTGCTGTGCTGAGCTGTGCGGGCGGCTGCTGCGGATCCCGGGGCTCCTAGGCAAACATCCTATAGCTCCGCTATATTTATAGCTCCACTATAGGATCTTTGGTTTTTCCAAAGCTCCCGCGGCAACAGCTGGACTGGAGGGCGGCAGCTTGGACCGCCCCGGGCCGCGGAGTTTGATCCGGCCCATGGCAATATTGGTGCCATATACTGCACTGAAGAAATTTACCAGAATCAAATTTATTAACATTTTATTCTTTAACAAGAATCAACAAAATTATGAATCTAACTCTATATCACACACACAAACTGTCCCCCCTGCAGCGTTGATTACACTGCTCGTCGGGTCGGGTCGGGTAGGTTCCGGTTACTGAAATGGACGAAATAAATGCCCATGTTCCGCTCCGTTGCGTACTACACGTCAGCCCATTGCATTTTACAGGAGTGGCCTATCTTGCTCCGCTATAGGATCTTTGCTATTTAGGGAGAGAGAAAGAGAGAGAGAAAGGGAGAGAGAGCGAGACGGCCCACCGAGTCCACACTGACCTTCGATCATCCATTCACTCACTACACTCTTGGGGAAATTTCCAGAGGCCAATTAATGTACTAACGCGCACATCTTTAGGATGTAGGAGGGAACTGGAGCACCCGGGGAAACCTACAGTCACAAGGAGAAGGTGCAAACTCCACAGAGACAGCACCAGAGGTCAGGATCGAACCCAGGTTCATGATGCTGTGAGGCATTGGCTCGACCAGCTGTGCCATCCTGAGGTCTGAAGAGTTTGTTCCCATCACATACACTATTTATGTTGCAGCACCCCCTTTGATTTCCTGAGGCAGGGCTTTGTACATGTAACCTCTGATCTTCACAATTAATAAAATCAAGCAATACCATAGAGAGGTGAGAGAGAGTGAAGAAAGAAAGGATGTTGAGTCATTTTAGCAGAGGTAGAATATATGAATGAAATCATGAGCAAAAATACAGTTTGGAAATGTTTTTAGTTTAGTTTAGTTTAGAGATAATGTGTGGAAACAGGCCCTTCAGCCCATCGAGTCTGTGCTGACCAGCGATCCCTGTGCACCAGCACTATCCTACGTAATAGGTACAATTTTACCATTTTTACCATAGCCATTTAACCTATAAACCTGTACGTCTTTGGGGTGTGGGAGGAAACCGGAGCACCTGGAGCAAACTACGCGGTCTTGGGGAGAACGTACAAACTGTGTAAAGACAGCATCTGTGGTCAGGATCGCGCCCAGGCCTCTGGCGCTGTCAGGCAGCAACTCTACCGCTATGCCACTGTGCTGCCCATCTTTCAGGGATGAAAAGGAATAGCAAGACAAGGGGGTTTCGGAAGGCAGAAAATAGGGAGAAGAGAACTTCATAGGGTGGAGAAGGATGGAAAATAGAACACTGTATTGACAAGCCAGAGAAGTGAAAGATACAGGAAGCTTTGAAGAAGGGTCCCAACCGGGCAGGGTCAGCAATGGCTGCCTCGCCAACAGCCTGTCTGTCCCTTCCTTCTTTGAGGTTTAATAGTATGTGTTAAATGTATGTATTTAGTGTTCTTTAGCTTGTTTTATGTGGGGGGTGGGGGGGGGAGGGAAACTTTTTCTGATCTCTTACCTCGATGGAGATGCGATTTTTTTTTACCGTATCGTATCTCCGTCCGCACTGCGGCCTAACATGGGGGAGTTGGCGGCCTTTGCTGGAGACCGACTTTTGAGAGCTCCACCGCGGGGAGCCTGCGGGACTTTAACATCGCGGAGCCGTGATCCTTTTGCCAGGGATCGACCTCGGAGCATGGGTGCTTACAGATTGAACATCAAGGAGCCCGCGGTCTCTGGCCAGAGACCGACTTTAGGAACTCCAAGCTGTAGAAGCTTCGACCGCCCCAATGTGGGAGTTTCGATTGCCCCGACGCGGGGGGCTTTGACCGCCGGCTGCGGGAGCTTTGATCGCCCCGACAGAGAATAAAGAGGAAGAAGGTTGGACTTTTTTGCCTTCCATCACAATGAGAAATGTGGGGAATCCACTGTGGTGGATGTTTGTTTTATGTGGATTTTATGTAGTTGCGTGTGGCAGTATGGTAATTTGCATATCATTGCACCTTAATTGGTACATGTGACAATAAAAGACCTTTGAAAGCTTTGAAAACAAAACATTATCTGTCAATTTCCCCCACAGTTGTTTCCTGACCCGCTGAGTTCCTCCAGCAGTTTGTGTATCCTCAAGATAACCAGGTTGTGGTGATGAAGGAGATCACAGTTATAATGTAGTCCAAGAATAAATACATATGTAGTCACACGGAATTGCAGATGCTGGTTTACAAAAAAAGACAATAGACAATAGGTGCAAAGTAGGCCATTCGGCCCTTCGAGCCAGCACTACCATTCAGTGTGATCATGGCTGATCATCCCTAATCAGTACCCCATTCCTGCCTTCTCCCCATATCCCCTATCTTTAAGAGCCCTATCTAGCTCGTAAACTTAAAAAAGACACAAAGTGCTGGAGCAACTCAGCAGTCACGCAGCATCTCAGAAGGACATGGATTGAGGACTCTTTTGGTTGGGAGCTTTCTTTCAGTCTGTGTATACACATGTAGAAGCAAGGAACTGCAGGTACGTGTTTACAAAATAAGACAGAATGTGCTGGAGTAACTCATTGGGTCAGCCAGAATCTCAGGATCAACACATTTCGGGTTGGGATCTTTCATCAGTCTGAAGAAAGGTCTCGACCCAAAACGTCACCTATCCATGTTCTTCTGAGCTGCTGCCTGACCTGCTGAGTTACTCCAGCACTTTGTGTATACATATATGTGGTTCCTAAAGTTCTATAGTATCGTATCTAACTAAGGAACCTGGGCATCTACATTCATCGTATAAAAGAAGAATAAAAGCAATAAATTTCACTTGAGATCTTGAAGTGTTGAGCAGTACATTTAGTTTTTGAGTCTGAAGAAGGGTGTCGATCCGAAAAACGTCACCCAGTCCTTCTCTCCAGAGATGCTGCCTGTCCCGCTGGGTTACTCCAGCATTTTGTGTTTATGTTTACACTGTTTTACACTGTTGTTCCTGGCTGGTTTTGTCAATTACACACACGTCAACATTGTCTCTGGATACTTTAATGTGCTTATTATGTGCATTCCTCAATCTTTTTATTCAGTGAAATCAAGCGCAGACATATTTTTTGTCTAACTGTGTATCAACATCTGTGAGACTGAAACTTCCATTGAAACGCTCACTGCTATGATCTGTGTGGGATTTCATGAACCTGTACATTCACCTCAATGGAATGAATGTCAAGTTCATGATTAAGTATGGGGAGAGCTAAATGAAAAGTAAAGGGCCTGTCCCACTTGGGCATCATTTGCGCGTCAAGCGAAGATTTTGTGAATCCCAAAAATCCGGGGGCGCCGCGCGTGACCGCCTACGCCACCATGCCTCACCTCGCACCATGCGCGCGTAACGCATACGATGCGCGTATCACGTGCGCATCATGTCGTCGGCGTCATGCGTCGTGACGTGTAAATGATGTTGCGTTAATGACGCGCAAATGACACCCAAGTGGGACAGGCCCTTTGGGGGCCCTGACCTCCAACGAGACTTGCGGTAGTTTTTATCCACTCTGTTGCCACTTTCATTCAGAAATTCAAAGTGGAAGAAAGACTCCAAACAAACTCTGAAGGACCGTGAAATCCTTCCTGCAATACAAACTGATCCCATTGATTTCATGATTTCTCTTTCTCCAGTGCCCCTGGAATGTTCATAAGCTGGATGGATACTCTTGCGACAATGATCAGGTAAAGTGTTTCGTCAAGATATCACATTTGGACGCAGTTTTTGACTTTTGCGCTTCCTCCTTCTGAAGCGTGTTATGCAATTCCTTTGGAGTTACGGGTCCATGGCTGATTGATCCTATTCAGGTTTAATTTTCTCTCTCAAAATGTATTCACCTTGAAAAGCAGATGTTTAGTCATAGAGCTGGAGGAACTCAGCAGATCAGGCAGCATCTGTGGAAGGAAATGGAGCGATAATGTTTTCAATTGGGACCCTTCATTCAACTGGTGGAGTAGAGGAGAGGTAGCTGGTGGAAAGGGATGGGTGGTCCCAAATGTGGTCTGTCCACTTCCTGCCACAGATGCTGCCTGAACTGTGGATTTCCTTCAATGGTTTGTTTCCTGCTCATTATCATGTTTTCCTATTTAAAACATAACGTGTATATTTGAGGGTGCACAAAATGCTGGAGAAACTCAGCAGGTGCAGCAGCATCTATGGAGCGAAGGAGATAGGCAACGTTTCGGGCCGAAACCCTTCTTCAGACTGATTGGGGGGGGGGGGGGGTCAAAGAGCTATCGCATCAAAGAGGTGTATATTTGATGTTGATGGTGACATTCATTCACTCCCAGCCGAGGGCTCTGGCCTCTATTGCCCCCAACGATTCAGTGCACTTCAAGTCAAAAGCCCGAATAATCTTTAAACATTAAGGCTGTACCCACTGAATAAACCCACTGATGCTTCTATTGTTCATAAGTGATAGGAGAAGAATTAGTCCATTCAGCCCATCAAAACTTAGCAATTATAGACCTATTAGTTTGACGTCAGTGGTGGGCAAATTAATGGAAAGGATACTTAGAGATAATATATATACGCATCTGGATAAACAGGGTCTGATCAGGAACAGTCAACATGGATTTGTGCCTGGAAGGTCATGTTTGACAAACCTTCTTGAATTTTTTGAAGCGGTAACTAGGGAAATTGATGAGGGTAAAGCAGTGGATGTTGTCTATATGGATTTCAGTAAGGCCTTTGACAAGGTTCCCCATGGAAGGTTGGTTAAGAAGGTTCAATCTTTGGGTGTTAATGGCGGAGTAGCAAGATGGATTCAACAGTGGCTGAATGGGAGATGTCAGAGAGTAATGGTGGATGGCTGTTTGTCAGGTTGGAAGCCGGTGACCAGTGGGGTGCCTCAGTGATCTGTGTTGGGTCCACTGTTGTTTGTCATGTACATCAATGATCTGGATGATGGGGTGGAAAATTGGATAAGTAAGTATGCAGATGATACTAAGATAGGTGATGTTGTGGATAATGAAGTAGATTTTCAAAGTCTACAGAGAGATTTGGGTCATTTGGAAAAGTGGGCTGAAAGATGGCAGATGGAGTTTAATGCTGTTAAGTGTGAAGTGCTACATCTTGGCAGGACATATCAAAATAGGACGTACATGGTAAATGGTAGGTAATTGAGGAATGCTGTGGAACAGAGGGATCTAGGAATAACTGTGCATAGTTCCCTGAAGGTGGAATCGCATGTAGATAGGGTGGTAAAGAAAGCCTTTGGTGTGCTGGCCTTTATAAATCAGAGCATTGAATATAGGAGTAGGGAAGTAATGTTAAAATTGTACAAGGCATTGGTAAGACCAATTCTGGAGTATGGTGTACAATTTTGGTCGCCTAGTTATAGGAAGGATGTCAACAAAATAGAGAGAGTACAGAGGAGATTTACTAGAATGTTGCCAGGGTTCCAGCAACTATGTTACAGAGAAAGGTTGAACAAGTTAGGTCTTTATTCTTTGGAGCGCAGAAGGTTAAGGGGGGACTTGATTGAGGTCTTTAAAATGATGAAAGGGATAGACAGAGTTAACGTGGATACGTTTTTCCCATTGAGGGTAGGGAAGATTCAAACAAGAGGCCATGACATGAGAATTAAGGAACAGAAGTTCCGGGGTAACGTGAGGGGGAACTTCTTTACTCAGAGGGTGGTGGCTGTGTGGAATGACCTTCCAGCAGAAGTGGTGGAGGCAGGATCAATTTTAACATTTAAGAGTAAAGTGGATAGGTATATGGACGTGAAGGGAATGGAGGGGTATGGTCTGAGTGCAGGTAGATGGGACTAGGGGAAAACAAATGGTCGGCACAGACTGGAAGGGCAGAGAGGGCCTGTTTCCGTGCTGTAATTGTTATATGGTTATATGGTTATAAGTCTACTCCACCATTCAGTCAAGGCTGAAACTTTCCCTCTTAACCCCATACTCCTGCCTTCTCCCCATAACCCCTGATACCTGTACTAATTATGTATTGTACTAATCAAGTACCAGCCCATGCTAATCGAGTATGTTATTTCAGTCAGGATTTCCAAACTTTACTTCAAATGCTTATAATGTGATTTTTGTTTGAGACCCAGTCTGAGTATAGCCTGCCTTTCAGGAGACGTGGTATCTATTAATTGTTGATGTTATATCAATGTGTGCTCCAATGCCCTTCATTATAGTTTTAGATCCTCTCAACTCATTTAAAAACAAAATACTAAGATTAAATGAGAACTTACCAAGTTTGAAGGTTGATCTGTATTTTACGAGGAGTCGCGGTGAGGGATTTCGTGAAGACCCCGCCAGCACGCATGTGCGGCATCCTTCAAAGCAGCGGTGTGGAATCACAGAAACAAATCATGACTAAAAATAGTAAGATGAAAACCGTAGAACTTCCTGGTTGACCTTATGATAGAGGGTAGGAGCGGTGGGCACGGAATCCCTCACCGCGACTCCTCGTAAAATACAGATCAACCTTCAAACTGGTAAGTTCACGTTTAATTTTACTATTTTACTTCGGAGTCACGTGAGTGACTTCGTGAAGAACCCGCCAGCACGCTTGCGCAGCATATCGTCGTGCGCATCTGCAGCGGCAGCTGGGGGGGGGAGTGCGCTCTCCCCACCGGCCTCCTTCACAAGACCGGCAGGTAAGTATTACCTTCCTTTACAGCATGGACAAGGGCCGCAGGACGACGCTGTCGGGGAGCTGAGTTGTGCTGCGGCCAGCCGACGGCCTTGTCCCCGGAGCTGCACGGAACGCCGGCAGCTTCAGGAATGCGGAAGTCGCACACGGAGCTGAGCTGCGGCCAGCCGACGGCCCTTGTCCCCGGAGCTGCACGGAACGCCGGCAGCTTTATCGCAACGGTGGGGGCAGGAATGAGGAAGTCGGGCGCGGAGCTGAGCTGCGGCCAGCCGACGGCCCTTGTCCCCGGAGCTGCACGGAACGCCGGCAGCTTTATCGCAACGGTGGGGGCAGGAATGAGGAAGTCGGGCGCGGAGCTGAGCTGCGGCCAGCCGACGGCCCTTGTCCCCGGAGCTGCACGGAACGCCGGCAGCTTTAACGCAACGGTGGGGGCTGGAATGCAGAGTCGGGCGCTCTCGCTAATACAGGGGCCGACTCACCCGAATGGGTTACCACTATGGAGCTGGAAGAAACAGGTTCAGACTCCGAGCCCCCCGTCCCCCAAGAGAATAAGGGGGGATACAGGTACGTGGCAAGGGGTCTTGTTTTTCTTTTACAGGCAACCTCTCCCCGAGCTCCAGTAGACCCGAGGGGGCTGGGCCGGGGGACAGCCGCACGACAGGGGAGCCCTGCAAAGTGCATTGCGTACCGCAGCCAGGGATATCTGCCATCGTGCAGCCCGGGCATAACACTGCTGCGTCGTGTAGGCCTGCTGGAGCAGATACCGCCGACAACACACCCCGTCAGGCTGCGGTCAAGGGCGGAGGTGGCAGCAGGAAGCGGTCGGTCAGCTCAGCGCTGCGAGCGGCCGACCATGCGCCTTCACGCCAAGTAATGGTGTAAGTGTGGAGGTAAGCCTGCACGGACTCCGGGGAGCCAGGTTCCGGGGGCCGGCGCCGAGTCAACTCACCTGCCTTCTTATCTGCCAGGTGGGGCCGCCACAGTCTGGGAGAAGACAGACTAGCGGAGAGTCCGTGCGGGAGTCGTATGACCCTACTTGGGCTGTAGGTCACGACGACCTGCCATTGGACCATAGACCCTAAGGGGGTGAGGTCCGATGGTGGAAGCCCCAGTGAATTCGCAGGGCCTGGGGAAGTCGGCTTGTCCGCTGCATCTCGCAGGGACGGTCGCATTGAGCGGTTGGAGCTCTTAAATGGTCCAACATCTCCATCGGGACCAAGAACGAGAAGAACGGCATCCACTAGCCGTGCAAGGACTCCGCTCAGCTCCTCATCGTCTCCAGCCAGAAGCATTAATGATTGCCCAGCTGCTGAGTTTGACGACGACCAGGGACAGCCAGTGACCGCTGAACCAGAGCATGAGGAGGATGCTGGATGTGGTGAGTGAAGTTTGCCGTTTCTACCCAGACAGGTGAACCCTGCACCACGAATTGGCGGGCACCATTGATTGCCTACGTATGCACCAACTCTGGAGTCAGATTCTCAATAATACCTTGGAGAAAGGTTCTCCACGGGCATAACGGCGTTCTGGAAAACCCTGATCGGGGATAATGTGTCCAGTAAATAGCATGATGCGCTAGCACTCCTATGCAACGCCCAGTATGAGATATATTGCCTGCGTAAGAGCTCCATATAGCCCACACTAAACCGCAAATTCGCGGGGTTGTGCCGACCATTACCGCTCCACCGCCGCATCAGTTGCTTGGAGACCTGTACAAACAGGTGAAGGGACTGGACAAAGGAGGCCAAAACAGTGGGCCTCATGAAACTCCATCGGTCAGAGTTCACCCATATCACCGGCAACAGCCTAATACAACCAGTGAACCAAGGCTGCCGGATAGGGCACAAAGATTCTACCGACCTCCATAACGTCCACCCGAAGCACCGTATGTATGGAACCGCCGTTCACTATGGAGGTAAGGGGGTCTGGCTCCTCTCACGCCGTAGTATCCCTCCTGTACGAATAGGTGGGCAATTGCAGGCGGCCTTGGACATATGGGGAAAACTGTAACCACAGATGAGTTTATTTTACAAAGTGTTCAAGGTATATAATTCGTGGGAGGTATAGATTCCCATACCCAGCATTCGCCTCGTAGGAATTTACTCTATCCCGAAAAGAGGTGGAGGCAGGGCATGCTGAAATTATATGACGAGCAGGGAAAAGTGGTAATTGGCATAACCAAGCATGGACATATTGAGTTGAGCCTAATATGTTCACCAGCAGTAAAAATAAGAAGAATGTCGGGTTATAATCGATTTAGCTGAGTTGAACACTTTTGTACAATGTACCCATGTCAAAATGGATGCTTTTGGAACAGCTAGGTGGAAGCTTTACTCAGGGTACTTTATGGCATGTATCGATTTGAAAGAAGCATGCTATACGGTACCCATCGCTGAGGCTCACAGGGAATTCTGAAGTTGTCTGGAAGGGTGCATTGCCTAATGCAACCATCACAGCTTAGGCTGTTTACCAAGTTGGTATTTACCTGTATTGGCTTTCTCCGACAACAAGATTATAGTGATGGCATGTTGGATGAAATCCTTATAATGGGGCAGACCCTCCAATTGGCAATTCAAGGAGTGGCTGCAACCAAGGCTCTGCTTGAGAAGCTGGAGTGTAATCCATCCAGACAAATCAAAAACTGCACCCGCTACGGGTTATGGATTTGGTGTTCACCTTAGACACTAATTTAATGAAGTTTATCATCCCCACTAATAAAGCTACTGCTATATCAGAAGAGTGCCACAATCTTGCTTGCGCCAGGGTATCGACCATGTGGCAAACAGCGAAAGTTATTGGTATTGGTAACTCTAAATTGGTAACTACATTCCCAGCTGTACGATTCGGACCGCTACACTACCGAAATTCACAAAGGTCACAAATCACAGCTTTAAAAAACAAATGCTGGCTGCTTTGATCGGCCACTTTGGTTACCACCGGAAGCTAGAAACAAGCTATAATGGTGGGTAGATAATATTAAAGAATGTCATTGACCTATTATATGGAGCAACCCTGATGTTGTGCTACTAACTGACGCAAGTGCACCAGGCTGGGGAGCAACTGGTACGATGTCCAGTTGTGGTGGCAGATGGAACTCTCATGAGTCTACATTCCTGGAGTCACATGGGATAAACTATATAGTAATGCTGGGGGTATTTCATGGACTGCGGGCTTCTGTACTAATTCATGAGATTACATGTCCGCTTTCGAATAGATAATGCTACAATAATGGTTTACATCAATCATATGGGTAGTATTAGGTCGCTAGTTTGCAATTAATTGGTTAATACAATTTGGCACTGGTACATTGAAAGAAATATTTGGATTACTGCGACCTATTTGCCTGGGAAGCTTAATTCAGTGGCGGACACCAGGTCACGTGTCTTCAATGACAACATTGAGTGGATGTTGAACCCCAGATTTTGGAGATATTATAGCTCAAATTGGGGACACCAGATATTGACCTATTTGCGTCCAGGCTGAACCATCGAATACCAACGTATGTGTTGTGGGAACCAGACCCTGGGGTAATAGCATTGGATGCATTTTTTATCCATTGGGGGAAATGGGTTGCTACGCGTTTCCCCCATGCTGCCTCACCAGTCGGGTATTGCAGAAAATTAAACTAGACTCTGCAACTGACATATTGATCATTCCCGACTGGCCTACACAACCATGGTACCCGATGGTTGTAGAAATGTACAACAACCATGGATGGCGATTGGGAAACATCCCAAATTGATTACTCACTCCATTACAGGGGGGTCAGTCATCCTTGCCATGGTCATTAAACTTGTTGGCTTACAGGTTCTGAAAAGACCGCTCAACCGGGCAGGCATCTCGTCAAGAGCCATGAACCTTATTGCAGCATCGTATCGGGAATCCACCCGCAAACAATATCTCACTCAAATCAGAAAGTGGGAGGTTTCTGTGCCCGGAACAACAAGTCCTCCAACTCGGCAACAATACTGGATATGTTGGAGTTTCTAGCAGGCCTCCATTTTGATGCAGGCCTCAGCTACAGTGCCATCAACAGCGACAGGAGTACGCTGTATTCATACCTGGATATAAGTATCAGCTCCCACCACCTGGTGTCTAAACTAATGAGGGGAGTATTCAATACCAATCCCTCCACGACCCAGATATACAGTAACGTGGGATGTGGGGATCATGCTGACCCTACTGAGGAGCTGGGTTCCAATAGATGAGCTACCATTTGAAACAGCTCACCCTTAAGGTGGTGATGCTCATGGCACTGGCGACAGCCCAACGAGCCCAGATGTTACAAAAACTGCGACTGGACACCATGGTGGCCAACCCTGGTCAAATAAAATTCTTTGGTAAAGAGTTATTAAAACAGGAGTTGCTACTAACGTTTTTTAAGTCTTATTCCACCAGGGCTGCAGCGAGAGCCATGAAGGTGCCCATGGACCACATTTTCGCCACTGCGGGCTGGGCCAGTGGGGGAAAAACCTTTCAACGGTTCTATAACAAGTCTCTGGCCGTTCCTGCAACATTCGCAGAAGCTATCCTGGGTACCGCTCAGTAAATGTCTGGCCCCGAATTAGGGGTTGTTGTTTAGTTGATTAATAAATTGTGTTGATTTTTCAGCCGCTGTCAACTGAACTCCATTAACAGTCTTACTCCATCAGAATGGCGGCAGTGTGATAAGCATGGACGTTGTTCAGGGTGTGAAATCACAGAGCTTTGAAATCTTCCCGAAGTCACTCATGTGACTCCAAAGTAAAATAGTAAGATTAAACGAGAACTTACCAAGTTTGAAGTTTGATCTGTATTTTACGAGGAGTCGCGGTGAGGGATTTCGTGCCCACCGCTCCCACCCTCTATCATCAGGTCAAACAGGTAGTTCTACGGTTTTTTTCATCTTACTATTTTCAGTCATGGTTGGTTCTGTGATTCCACACCGCTGCTTTGAAGGATGCTGCGCAAGCGTGCTGGCAGGTTCTTCACGAAATCCCTCACCGCGACTCCTCGTAAAATACAGATCAAACTTCAAACTTGGTAAGTTCTCGTTTAATCTTACTATTTTACTTCGGAGTCACGTGAGTGACTTCGTGAAGATTTCAAAGCTCTGTGATTTCACGCCCTGGACAACGTCCATGCTTATCACACTGCCGCCATTCTGATGGAGGAAGGCTGTTAATGGAGTTCAGTCGAAACTGGCTGAAAAATCAACACAATTTATTAATCAAATAAACAACAAATAACTCCTAATTCGGGGACAGACATTCACTGAGCGGTTCCCAGGATAGCTTCTGCGAATGTCGCAGGGGCGACCAGTGGCTTGTTGTAGAACCGTTGAAAGGTTTCTTCACTGGCCCAGCCCGCGGTGGCGAGAATGTGGTCCATGGGCACCTCCATGGCCCTCGCCGCTGATGTGGATGCAGCCCTGGTGGAATGAGACTTAAAGATGTCAGTAGCAACTCCTGCTGCATCCAACACCACCCTGAGCCATCTGGCGATAGTCTGTGCAGTCACCCGATGATGCGGAGGTTTATGACTGATGAGGAGCCCCTGTTCCTTCATCCTGATAACTCCGGTAACTCGGATGTAGTGGTGGAGATGGGTGACTATGCAGAGAGTGGCATCTACAGGGTACGCCCGAAATTCCAACTGCAGCCCATGCGCCCCTGGCCTGTGCTGCTTCAATAATTCTTTGACAAAGAAATTTATTTGACCAGGGGTGGCCACCATGCTGTCCAGTCGCAGTTTTTGTAACGTCTGGACTCGTTGGGCTGTAGTCAGTGCCATCAGCATCACCACCTTGAGGGTGAGCTGTTTCAGTGGTAGCTCATTCATTGGAGCCCAGCTACTTAATAGGATCCCCCACATCCCACGTTACTGTATATCTGGGTCGTGGAGGGTGGTGTTGAACACTCCCCTCATTAGTTTAGACACCAGGTGGTTGGAGCTGATACCTATATCCAGGTATGAGGACAGCACACTCCTGGCGCTGTTGATGGCACTGTAGCTGAGGCCAGCATCGAAATGGAGGCCAGCCAGAAAACTCCAGGACATCAGGTATCGTTGCCGAGTTGGAAGACTTGTTGGTCCGGGCACAGAATGCCTCCCACTTCCTGATTTGGGTGAGGTACTGTTTCCGAGTTGATTCTCGGCATGATGCGGCGATAAGTTCTATGGCTCGTGATGAGATGCCCGCCCGGATGAGTGGTCCTTTTCAGAACCTGCAGGCCAACAAGTTTAAGTGACCATGGCAAGGAATGACTAACCCCCGTAATGGGGTGAGTAATCAATTTGGGGTGTTTTCCCAATCGCCATCCATGGTTGTTTTAAAATTTTAACGACCATCGGGTACCATGGTTGTGTAGGCCAGTCGGGAATGATCAATATGCCAGTTGCAGAGTCTAATTTAATTTTCTGCAATACCCGACTGATGAGGCAAAATGGGGGAAAAACGTAGCAAAACCATTTCCCCCAATGGATAGAAAACGCATCCATTGCTATTGCCCCAGGGTCTGGTTCCCACGACACATACGTTGGTATCCGATGGTTCAGCCTGGACGCAAATAGGAGAAGAGCCAATATAGGTTTTACCAATTTGGTAAACAGCCTAGGGGCTGTGGTGATTCCATTGGGCAATGCCTTGTATTCCCATAATTGACCCTTCCAGACAAACTTCAGAAATTTCCTGTGAGCCTCAGTGATGGGCACCGTATAGTATGCATCTTTCAAATCGATGCATGCCATAAAGTACCCTGGGTAAAGCATCTGCCTAGCTGTTTCAAAAGTATCCATTTTGAAATGGGTATATTGTACAAAAGTGTTCAACTCAGTTAAGTCTATTATAATCCGACATCCCCCATCTTTTTTAATTCTGGTGAAGATGTTAGACACAAACTCAATAGGTTCATGCTTGGTTTTGCCAATTACCCTTTTTCTGCTAGCCGTATAATTTCAGCATGTCCTGCCTCCACCTCTTTTTGGGATAGAGTAAAATTCCTATGAGGCGAATGCTGGGTAGGGGGATTTATACCTCCAATAAATTCTATAACATACTTGAACACTTTGTAAAATAAAACTCATCTGTGGTGACAGTTTTCCATATGTCCAAGAAAGCCCGCAATCGCCCACCTATTCGTGCAGGAGGGGATGCTACGGCGTGAGAGGAACCAGACCCCCTTGCCTCCATGGTTAGCGACGGTTCCTTAGGTACGGTGTTTTGGGTGGACGTTGTGGAGGTTGACGTGGCGGCGGCCGCATCTTCCATGCAGGCCGTTGTTGGTCTTGCCCCTAAAAAAGGTCGTTGTGTTTGTTGAGATGGAGGTAGGTAGGATCTTTGTGCCCTGTCCGGCAGCCGTGGTTTCCAAGTTGTATTAGGCTGTTGCCGGTGATATGGGTGAAGTCTGGCGATGGAGGTTTTCATGAGGCCAGGTGTTTTGGCCTCCTCGTCCAGTTCCTTCACCTGCTTGGACAGGTCTCCGAATAACTGATGCGGCGGTGGAGCGGTTGATGGTCGGCACAACCCCGCGAATTTGGGGTTGAGTGTGGGCTTTATGGAGCTCTTACGCAGGCAGTTTATCTCATACTGGGCGTTGCATAGGAGTGCCAGTGCATCTTGCTGTTCACTGGACACATTATCCCCGTCCAGGGTCCTAGCAAACGCTGTTATGCCCGTGGAGAGAACCTTTAAGATACGCTGGAGGCGGACATCCTGCATCCTGGTGGCCGTACTCAAGTGTCCCCAGATCTGGGCATTAACCAAGGGCACACTGAGGTTGATGCAGTTCTCGGGCGGTTTTATTTTCTCCAAGGTATCATTGAGAACCTGACTCTGGAGTTGGTGAGTAGTCAGGTAATCAATGGTGCCCGCCAATTTGTGGTGCAGAGGTTCACCTGTCTGGGTGGTAGCGGCAAACTTACTCACCACTTCCAGCATATCCTCCTCATGCTCTGGCTCAGCGGTCACTGGCTGTCCCGGGTCGTCTTCAAACACAGCAGCTGGGCAATCACTCACGCTTCTGGCTGGAGACGATGAGATGCTGAGTGGGGTCCTCGCACGGCTAGTGGATGCCCGCGAGTCCCGCTCTTCTCGTTCCCGGTCCCGCTGGAGGAGTTGCTCCACTAAGAGCTCCAACCGCTCTATGCGACCGTCCCTGCTATGTGCAGCGGACAAGCCGACTTCCCCAGGCCCTGCGAACTCACTGGGGCTTCCACCATCGGACCACACCTCCGTAAGGTGCTGTCTAGGGTCCAATGGTAGGTCGTCGTGACCTACAGCCCAAGTAGGATCATACGACTCCCGCACGGACTCTCCGCTAGTCTGTCTTCTCCCAGACTGTGGCGGCCCACCTGTCTGATATGAAGGCAGGTGAGTTGAATCGGCGACGGCCCCCGGAACCTGGCTCCCCGGAGTCCGTGCAGACTTGCCTCCACTCTTGCCCATCTTTTGGCGTGGAGGCGCATGGTCGGCCGCTCCCAGAGCTGAGCTGAACCGACCGCTTTCCTGCTGCCCACCTCCGCCCTTGGACCGCAGCCTGACGGGGTGTTTTGTCGGCGGTATCTGCTCCAGCAGGCCGACTCGACGCAGCAGTGGAGCTGCCAGACTGCACTACGGCAGATCTCCCTGGCTGTGGTACGTTTTGCACTTTTGCAGGGCTCCCCCTGTCGTGCAGCTGTCCCCCCGGCCCAGCCCTTCGGGTCTTCTGGAACTCGGGGAGAGGTCGCTTGTGAAAGCAAGACCCCCTGCCACGTACCTGTTTTCCCCCCTCTTTTCTTGGGGGAAGGGGGCTCGAAGTCTGGATCCGTTGCATCCAGCTCCGGAGCGGTAAACCATTCGGGTGAGTCGGCCCCTAAAGTAGGGAGCGCCCGACTTCCGCATTCCTGCCCCACATGCCTCGAAGCTGCCGGTGTTGCTTGCAGCTCCGGGGACAAGGGCCGTTGGCTGGTCGAAGCTCGGCTCCTCGACAGCATCGCCTTCCTCTTGCCCTTGTCCATCCTGTGGAGTAAAGGTAAGTACTTACCTGCCGGCCTTATGAAGGAGCCCGAGGAGAGAGCGCACTCCCTCCCCCCCAGCCTGCCGATGCAAATGTGCGCGCAAATGCGAGCTCCACGTGACTCCGAAGTAAAATACATTCAGGGTCACTTTGTTCCAAATGAATTTGAAGGCAGTTTGTTTTACTTTGTGATTATGCTACTTTGATCATCATGTCCTACCTATATTTTGGCCGATTCTGTTCCCAGCTGCCAACTGGAAAATGCCCAGTCCAGAAAACATGAAGAGCTTACTGAGGGGCGTCCATCTGTTAGTGTGGTTACATAGGCACAGAGCCCCCCCTAGTTGGTACTCAGACTGGTCTGATGTGCCATATGGGAACTCACTGAAACTTCCGTGGGAGTAGAGAGGTGACCTGCCAAGAACGGAATGTTGAAATAGCAAGCCTTCCTAGAACCATAAAGTAAAACCAAAAATAGGAGACCTGATAAGTTATTTTGAACATGCTCAGTGTGAGGGAGGGGTGCTTTATGTTTAACAGTATCTGCAAATATCCAAATGTTTCCATGTTAATGCACTGACCCAATGGTTTCATACAGAGGGTGGTGGTACATGGAACGAGCTGCTGGAGGAGGTAGTTGAGGAAGGTACTATAACAACATGAAAAATACATTTGGGTAGGTAAATGGATAGGAAAGATTTAAGAGGGATATGGGCCAAATGCATGCAGATGGGATTAGTGTGGATGGCGCATCTTGGTAGGATGGGCAAGTTGGGCCGAAGGGCCTGTTTCCGTGTTGTATGACTAAGACCGCACTGTATCGTAGCTTCCCATTTTTGCATTTCAGGGCCGTTGTTTTGGCAGCAAATGCCAGACCAGGGACAGGCAGTGCAATTACATCTGGGGTCATGGTATGTATGCACTAAATTGATTCAAGAGACAGGGACTCAGTCCCTGAATGAACCAACCTTTTATATTGAATATAGCATGGTTTTGACTATAACGTCCTAATTGAAGTCCGTTGGTAAATTTCAAATGTGTAATTAAAAATGATTAGCATCTAAATTTATATAAAGAAGGAATACTTTTGATTTTTAACTACCATATTTGATTTAAGTTAATTGTTAAATGTTTTGTGTTGTTTAGAGCAATGAATGTCAACGATCAATATTAAATGTATAGAATAAAAATGCATACATTAATTAATAAAGAATGCTATAACTGTGTTTAAACGACACTTGAACAGGTACGTGTATAGAAATAATTTAGAATGATTTGGGCCAAATATGGGCAAATGGGACTGGCATAGATGAGGCACCTTGGTCGGCCTGAAGGACCTGTTTCTGTCCTGTAGCTGTGACTCTAAGAAGCTCCTGTTTCATTATCCTGGGATTTGAGGAAAATATCAGTTGTTGCATGTAGAACTATCAGCATTATCCCATGGAATAGTTGTGAGCTGTTAAGAGGCCAGTGGGTTACTAAGTTCAGGGGTCCTATGTAAATGCGCATCGGAGTCCCATCAGTCCACTTCTCATCAGCCCTTTCGTGCCTGCCCCCTGACATTTGACCCCTCACAAATTTCACTGGCAGATTTCCCACTTACACAAATAAAAAAAATTCTAATTTTATTAATTGTTGCATCACACACAGACAGCTCACCAAATCCATGCATTAAGCCAAGGTCATTCAAACCAGCCAGCGCAGCCTTAATGTTGTGACAGAAAGGTCATAAGTGATCGGAACTTATTAGGCCATTCGGCCCATCATCTACTCTGCCATTCAATCATGGCTGATCTATCTTCTACCTAACCCCATTATCCTGCCTTCTCCACAATCCCTTGATAAAGTGCTGGGGTAACTCAGCGGGTCTGGCAGTATCACTGGAGAACATGGATCGGTGAAGTTTTGGGTCGGTCTGAAGAAGTCCCAAGTTCCTTCAGTCTGAAGAAGTCCCAAGCTATCAATGTTCTCCAGGGAGGCTGCCTGACCCGCTGAGTTACTCGCACATTTCGTGTCTTTCCAATGTATAAAACAGGCAGTAATGCTCTCTGGTTTCTTCAGCAGGAGTATGTGAAAGTGCAGTCGGCAGAAAGAGTGCACCACCTCCAATATCACTGTACTGTCCATTCCCCAATCTGGTCAGCCTTCAATCTTAACATCTCATAGTTGCACTTATTTTCTGCAGCCTGCCCCAGGTCCAATCAATCACTGCTATCCCATGACATGGACTGCACACTAGTGAGAACTAAACCTCAGCCGCCAGGTACTGAACTCCTAGTTCACACCACCATGAAGACCTATTGACAGCTCGGACCACTGACCTGTTTGTAAATATCTCCGAAGACTGGTGACATATAAAAATGTTCAATAAATAAAATATAAAAATTATCTAAATAAAACTTAATGGGTAATTAATTAACTTAAAACATATAGCAATAAATTAAAACATTAAAGTAAAGTAACACAGTAAAGTCAAACATAAAGTAAAATTAAAACTTAGTTTTATTTATCTTTACAATCAAAAGTGTTGACTCCAACAAATTAATGAGACTGCACTACTTGGCAGCACATGCTCAACTCTTTGCTGGAGTTAATGATGAGTTCCCTGGTCATTCAGAAGGCCATGTATGTTAATGTGTGACCTCCTGCTTGTCCCTGGTGTCTAAATTGCCATGTGCATTTGGAACTCAGAGAAAGGTGACGCAGCTGGCAGAGCCACTGCCTCACGGGACCCTGGTTCGATCCTGACCCCGGGTGCTGTGTTTCTGTATGTGGAGTTTGCACATTTCTCCCTGTGACTGCGTGGGTTTCCTCCAGGTGTTCCGGTTTCCTCCCACATGCCACAGATTTGCGGATTTGTAGGTTAATTGGCATCTGTAAAATTGCCCCTGGTGCGTTGGGAGTGGATGAGAACGTGGGATAACATCAGACGTGTGTGCACGGGTGATCAATGGTTGGGGCAAACGTGATGGGCCGAGAGGCCTGACTCCATGCTGTATCTCTAAACTAAACTAAACTCCATGCCAGCTGGTCTTTACTAAACCCCAAATAATAAAAAATACATCCTTGACCTTTGTCTCAGATAACCTCTTTAAGAGAAGCACTTAAAAGAAGTGAACTCATTGAGACAATTTAATTTCCTCTACCTGTTCCCTAGCGGGCGACTAAAATATACATTATGTTTGTAGCAGCAATTAATGCAAAAGCCTGAACGGAATTGACCTACGGAAATAATTTTAAGTTGTAAAAACCGACTGAAAGCAGACAGTTTGGTTATGTTTAAGATTCTGCAGATCGGTTATGTTATGAAAAACTGAATGTCGAGGGAACTGAGAAGGGAAACTGCGGCAAAGATGGTCAAAACTGGCTTCAGTGCAGCAAGCAGTAAGTGGCTACCTTTAATTCATCTCCCTGGTGTAAAGTAGTCTTGTGTTTGAACCACATTGCCGTTTCTCATGGGTTGAGCTTTTCCTTTCTCTTTGAAGCACTTATGTTTGATTCCAGCACAAACGAACCCTAATGAATCCAAACCAGCTTGTCCACTGTGCCCCCCCCACCAGCTCTAATACCTTTGGCTTAATTCAATCGCAACATACTCAGAATAGTTGCCCTCCAGCTCACGGATAGACAAATAAAAAGAGCCCTTACCTCGTGAACCTCTCCAGCATGTTCTGACCAAGCCTACATTGATGCCTAAAGGATGTCCCAGCTGATCCCAAGCCCATTCATTCTTCACCAGTATCTTTTGCACTTACTTTCCACATGAATCAAAGTATCAAAGTAATGTATGACACAGAAGGAGACTATTTGGTATTGCGTGATACCAGATGAGAACGAGTTACACAGAGTGTCCCCAGATCCCTAACCCAGCATGTGCTGGGAATCTGGGGATCACTAGGTACCTTATACCATAACAACATTTAAAATACATGGATAGGAAAGGTTTCAAGGGATATGGGCCAAATGCAGGCAAATGGGACTGGCGTAGATGGGGCATCTTGGTCGGGTATGGACGTTGAGCCATAGGGCCTGTTTCCGAGTTTCTGGACAACCCCCCCCCCCCCCCAATACTCCCAGTTCTAGGGTCCATGTGTCCATTTATGGTTCTATCCTAATTGTTTTGCATACATAATGGACCACTCTGAATATCCGTACATTGACTACATATGGCACAGTGGTGCAATGGTAGAGTTGCTGCCTTACAACATCAGAGATCCAGCTTAGGTCCTGTCTCCAGGTGCTGTCTGTATGGAGTTTGTACGTTCTCCCTCTGATCGCATGGGTTTCTCCGAGTGCTGCGGTTTCCCCCACACTCCAAAGACGTTCAGTCTTGTCGGTTAATTGGCTTCTGTAAGTTGTAAAATTGTCCTGATTATGTAGGATAGTGCTAGTTTACGGGGTGTTTGCCGGTGTTCCTGGACTCGGTGGGCCAAGGGGCCTGTTTCCGCGCTGCATCCCTAAAGTCTAAAGACTCAGGATCATTTATTAATGATTAATGACATGTGCATCTTGACTCTTAATTAGGATTTGTTTCCGAGGTTAGTAACCAAATTCTCTCTGTTTTGTGCAGGGATGTTCTTTGTGGTTATCTTTTCTGTTCCAATATCACTCAGCCTCCAAGACATGGCACTCTCATTGGAGACATTACTAGCGTGGTGTTACACCATCAAAGCAAGTACCTGGATTGCAGGTAACAGTTCAACTGCACTGGCTGAAGAATCTAGCATAGCCAAGCAGAGATATTGCTGAACCTTGATTTATATTAGTTAAGACATAGTGACTTATTTGACCCACAATAAAATGAAAAAAAAATGTATTGTATACAAGATATATAAAAGATTCATCAATATCAAAGCACCACAGTTCGTTATAGAGAAGAGCTCGCTGAACTCTGAGAAATTATTAAAGGATTTAAATGTTGCTCAGTAATTAAAAGTTTAGGTTTTGGTTTATTATTGTCACATGAACTGAGGTAAAGTGAAAAGCTTTATTTTGCATGTTATCCAAACAGATCAGATATCCAGAGTGTAAAAATAGTTCTCCGCATTGCAACATATTAGATCCGTAGGCAAGGTCCATTGTCCTCAATGGGGGTAGAGGTAAATTGGACAGTACCCTGGCAAATGGGATGACAGTCCGCAGTTCTACAATCCGCACTGAAAACAATGAGGTCTAACCAGGCACAAGAAGATTCACAAGTTCTCTAATCATAGGAGTAGAATTAGGCCATTCGGCCCATCAAGTATGCAGCGGTGCTACTCACGTTGCAGCGGGTTCCCTACAGCCTGTCTGTCTTTTTTTTTGTCTAGTTGAATGTAGTTGTTCGCGTTTTTTTTGGGGGAAACTTTTAAAAGCTCTTCCCTGCATGGGAGACCCGACTTTTTCCCTGTCGGGTCTCCATTGTCATTGGCGGCCTAGTCACGGAGCCTGCGGAGCTGCGGACTACTCGCCGTCGTGGGGCTGGCCGGTCTCGGAGCGTGGGGAGCAGTGGTGGCTCACTGCTGCGGCCCAACTCTGGAGCTGCAGACCGGTGGACTGTCGGGATATCGGGAGCTCGCGGGTCCGGGTGAGAGACTGCTTTCCGGAGCTCCTGCAATGCAACTTCTCCCGCCCATGTCGCAGGGTTGGAACGACCCGATGCGGGGCCGTACATCGCCCGGCGCGGCCTCAACAGCCGTGGGACTTAACATCGTCCGCCTGGGGCTTCAGCATCGGGAGAGAAATGGTGCAGGGGAGAGAAATTACTTTGCCTTCCATCACAGTGAGGAGGAGATTAACTATGATGGATGGTGTTTGTAAATTGAATTATTTGTGTGTCGTGTAGGAATTGTTTTCTTTGTATGGCTGTGGAAACGGAGTTTCGTTTGAGCATCTCTGAGGTTCGAATGACAAGTAATAAAATCTAATCTAATCTAATCTAATCTAAGTCTACTCCGCCATTCAATCATGACTGATCTCTGCCTCCTAATCCCATTTTACTTCCTTATCCCCATAACCCGTGACATCCGTTCTAATCAAGAATCTGTCTATCTCTGCCTTAAAAATATCCATTGACACGCCCTCCACAGCCCTCTGTGGTAATGAGTTCCACAGATTAACCACCTTCTGACTAAAGAAGTTCCTCCTCATCCCCTTCCTAAAAGATCGCTCTTTAATTCTGAGGCTCTGACCGCTTGTCCTAGACTCTCCCACCAGCGGAAACATCCTTTCTACATCCACTCTACCTGTGCCTTTCATTATTCTGTAAATTCCCAGCAGATGCCACTGGCAATGGCAGCATTTAATCTTCATTCTGCCTACTCCTGAACTATTGCTATTTAGAGCAAACCATTTTTGGCGAGTGTGTTGTCTCCTCTAGGCCACATTAGACAAGATCAGCAGATCTCCTTCGCTGGTGAACCAGTGCAAGTTTTACAGCAGTTCAATCTTCTCAAGTTTAGCGTTACTGAGACTGGAGCTTCTTTGATTATCCAAATTAAAATGTCCCTGCGGCTATGGTGGAATTCAAACTCACTTCTACTACAAGAGTCCAGCCCTATACAGCCCCACAATAAATAGTCCTCCGTCATTTTTGCCACCTCCAACGTGACCCCACCATTCGCCACATCTTCCCATCTCCCCCTCTGTTTGCTTTCCGCAAAGACCGCTCCCTCCGTAACTTCTTGGTCAATTCTTCCCTTCCTACCCACACCACCCCCTCCCCGGGCACTTTCCCTTGCAACCGCAGGAGATGCTACACGTGTCGTTTCACCTCCCCCCTCGACTCCATTCAAGGACCCAAGCAGTCGTTCCAGGTGCAACAGAGGTTCACCTGCACCTCCTCCAACCTCATCTATTTCATCCGCTGCTCCAGATGCCAAATGATCTATATCGGTGAGACCAAGAGTAGGCTTGGCGATCGTTTCGCCGAACACCTCCGCTCGGTCCGCATTAACCAACCTGATCTCCCGGTGGCTCAACACTTCAACTCCCCCTCCCATTCCGTATCCGACCCCTCTGTCCTGGGCCTCCTCCATGGCCAGAGTGAGCACCATCGGAAATTGGAGGAGCAGCACCTCATATTCCGCTTGGGCAATCTGGGCGGCTTGAACATTGACCTCCAATTTCCGGTAGCCCTTGCTGTCTCCGCCCCTTTCCAGCTCTCCCTCAGCCCTCTGGCTCCTCCTCTTCCTTTCTTCTTCCCACCACTCCCCCCCCACCCTGCATCAGTCTGAAGAAGGGTTTCAGCCCAAAACGTTGCCCATTTCCTTCGCTCCATAGATGCTGCTGCACCCGCTGAGTTTCTCCAGCACTTTTGTCTACCTATACCCAATGCATCACCCGGCTCAGCTGGAGATCCACCTCTGATGGTATATCTGGGACTTCTGCATTTGATTGCATGTGGAAGGAATCCTGGACAAACAGAATGGTGAAATCATGTACAGATCAGTGATGTCATTGCCCAGCAAGATTGGGCCTATAATCTATGAAATTATTGGAAATTTATGAAATCATACTTCATCCCTTAAAGTTTTGGATTCAATTTTAAAAGATAATAGAGAGAAGTTACAGATCAGATTGTATGTATTGGTATCAATAATTTGATTAATGGAGTGTTCAATAAAATTAACTAAATATACTGAATAGACATTTATTTTGCTGTGGAGGTTTCAGGGTTAGATTTCCGCCTTACGATGCTGGTGGACAAAACGAAGGAATAGGTGACGTTTCGGGTTGAGACCCCACATCAGTCTGACGAAGTTTGGCTTTGATGCCTTGCATCTTATAACCTCAATTGCTGTTGTACTGGCCAATGTTTAGTGGATTTGAGTCACCAGAAAACTGTGCTTGAAACACAGTATGTATGTTTTCAAGGGCGTGTCCCACTTAGGCGACTTTTTAGGCGAGTGCAGGAGACTCTGCGCTCGCCACATGGTCGCCACATGTTCGCTGGTGGTCTCTGGTGAGTCTCCTTCATGGCCGCGTGGAGTTCCCGTATCCTGGGAACTAGTCGCGGTCTCAGTATGGTCGCAAATTTTTCAAATTGGTCGCCAATAAGAAAATCGATAATCCTGTATTCGTTGGGGCAGTTGTAGTGGGATCGCTATGTAGTTGTGGCTAGTCGAGGTGGCCGTAGGTAGTTTTAGTTAATCGTATTGCTGACCGGGCATTTTCATTGGCTCATTGGGGAAAAAAACCATAAGCAGGAGTTTTCAGAACCAAGGTGAACCGACCGGCAATGTTAAATGCCCGCCGAACTTCACAGCTGTGTATCTCTGGCTTATTAAAAGTTGTCTGGCTTCTTAAAAGTGTCTCCACTCCTTCTCCCCCTTCTCCCCCTTTCTCCCCTCCCCCCCTTTTAAAGGACTTACCGTACACTGTTGCTAACCTGTTCATCGTTCATCGTGGTGTGTGTCTGTATCACCTTGGCTTCGCACCGTGTGAATTTCAGACAGCGCTCCCCCACTTTCCTTGGCCCCCGCCTTTGCGATGTGTGTGTGTGTGTTCCACTCTGACAGTCGCCGTTCCAGTTCCCGGTTTTTCAGGCGACTGCTGGGAGCTTGACAGTCGCCTGAAAAATCGCCTAAGTGGGACAGGCCCTTAAAGGTGTTTGCAAAGAATCTCACATGTCTCGGTCAGATTAGGAGAAATGTGATATTTTTCTTGAAGTCTAATCTTTATTTACTACAGTCAAAGTTTAGACTTTGCTGCAAAGGGGAGCAGTGTGTGATGTTGATTACGTTGAGCATTGACAGGTCCTTCGCATCATTCCCAGGGGCGGTCACGTTGAACTGGATGATGGCACCAGACTTGGTTATGTGGAAGATGGCACCGCCTGTGGACCGGACATGATGTGTCTTGACCACAAATGCCTACCAATACAAGCCTTCAACCTGAGCTCTTGCCCGCAGAGTGCAATGGGAGAAATCTGTTTCAACCACGGGGTGAGTTCATTTCAAGCAAAATATCAAGGAAAATATATCGCACGTTTGAATTTGAAAACTGATACAAGTCAAGTAGAGACTAAATATGAAGATGTACTCAAAAGCGGCAAAACCATTAACAGAAGCTGGCAGAGCTGCTGCCTCACCGCGTCAGAGACCCGGGTTTGACCTTTTTGAACACCTTATCTACCTGTGAAACCACTTTCAGAGAACTATGTCCCTGCACACCTAGATCCCATTACTCGCAAACACTCCCTATGGCATTGCAAACACTCGCTAGGGCTCAAACACTCCCTATGACATAAACATTCTAAAGGGCAACACCTTGTACTTATCTATATCAAACTCAGCCGATCTTCCCAAACTCAGCCGATCTTCCCACCCACTTTGTGTCACCTGCAAACTTGTACATTCTCATCCAAATCGTTGCTATAACGATCTGAACCTAGAACAGTCCAGCACAAGCCATTTGACCCACAATGTCTGTGCTGAACATTACGCCAAGACCATCTCTTACCTACCTGTGCACAATCCATATTCCACCTTTTCCTGCCTATCCAAAAGCCTCTTAAATGCTACTATCATATCTGCAGCAACATATTTAAGGCACTCACTACCCCCTGTGTAAAAAAAAATTGTCCTGTAAACCTCCTTTAAACTTTGCCCCCTCTCACCTTAAAGCTATGCCCCCTAGTATTTGATTTTTCATTCTGAGAAAAAGGTTCATACTGTCTATATCATCTATGCCCCTCATAACTGTGTATACTTCTCACAGGTTTCCCCTCAACCTCTGGTGTTCCAGAGTAAGCAATCCAGTGTGTACAACTTCTATCCAGGTTAAAACTCATATCCAGTGACTTTTATTGTGCACAGTAGGGATCTGGAAGAGGATAAGGCATAATCCATGGCGCTGTATGTGTCGCTCTCCTGCATTCTTAGTGTCTGCAGATTAACTGACAAGTGGAAACGGGTGACGTGAGGGTTGATCAGGCTTTCCTGCTACGATGGAGTTGTCCACTAACGCGACCACATGTCAAGCAAGCAGGCTCACTTAGGAAAACAATTAGGTGCTTGGGAAAATAATGAGGCTCACTTAGAAGAACCAGTAAACTACGAGGCCTCTGAGCCACAGCTGCAAGGACACGAGCGGGAAGATAAGATAAACTTTTCTTTCTCAGAGACATCTGAGACTAGCTCGGTGCTGTGGTAACAAATGACCTTTGCTTTCATCGCTGAGAAGGGCAGCTGGTTCCAAAAACATGGTCAATGATTGATAGTAGATTAGAGAAGAAGCGCCAACTTATTGATTACATAAATGCGTGCCGTGAATTAACTCATGGACGTCCCCTCAATCTATGATTCTGGAGCAGCACCAGATCCCACAGACTTTAGGATACAGCTGCCATAAGAAGGAATTCCTGACAAGATTGTCAGCTTTTGCACTTGAAGGACGTGTGACTGTTTATTTGCTGCCTTGCTGCTGTTTAGATGCAGTTTTGTTGCTTTAGTGTCGTTGTTTTCATAAATGTTTAATTCCTATCAGCTTTATATTGTCTGAGTGGTCTTTCTCCATTATTGATCCAAATCCTCGAAACCTGCACATATCTCATTACAGAGGTGGTTTAATTCCTTCTGTTAGTTCAAACGTACCAAGTAATTTTATCCTCTTAATCTTTTTATTGCCAAATGCAATCGAAAAAACATTTTAGTTAGCATTGTAGCCACCAATAATGCTGGTATGGGATCAGTGCCCTGACGTACTCACACTTATCTGGTCTAAATGAAGCTGGTGACTCTATGTAATTAATAGCCTGTAATTCAGATATCGTTCTGGTAAACCTTCTCCACACCATCTCCAAAGTCTCCACATCTTTCCCATAATGGGGTGACCAGAACTTCACACAACAAGTTGAATATTCTAAATGCAACCAAACAAGACCCTTGCAAAGCAGTAACTTGACTTCCTGACTCTTATACCCAGTGCCCCAAGCATACCATGCGCCTTCTTTAGCACACCACCTACTTGCGCTGCCACTTTGGACCTGGATCACAAGATCCCTCTGTACATCAATGCCGTTCAGGCTTTTGCCATTAACTATGTACCCTGCATTCCATCAACACGGACTGAGGAACAGGGTTTCTAACAGTCAAGCAGAACCCTGACTCTGAAACATTATGGAAAGCTTTTACAGCAAAGCTTCCAGTTCGCAAGAGATTTGGTTCTGAACTACAAAGTATGAGTCAGCATGTTGATTTATTTGTTAAATCAAGGTGTTGATAATTGGAAATGTGATATAAATGTATATAATTTATACAAACAAGGACATTGTTCCAAAATGGGTGTACGGTTTGTAATGGCTGAATGCTTTGTGTTTTGCTTGCAGGTGTGCAGTAATGAGGCACAATGTATATGTGTCCGTGACTGGACAGGGAAAGACTGCAGTGTCTTTGACCCATTTCCAGATCCAACTCCAGCAGAGGATAAAGAAGGACAGTACAAGGGTCTGTATGCAACAGAATCCATTCTCAAATATCTGCTTGTTCATTAAAAATGGTCGCGCTATAGCCAGCATACTGATTTAAACATACAAGTCAGGACCAGTTCCTCTTCATAATTTAAAGTCCATTCAATGAAAGGTTACAGTAATTTAATGGCAATGGCACCTACCGACTTCTACAGTAAGAATCTCTCATAAAGAGTGGCAGAGTCACGCAGCACGCCCAACTTGTCCACGCTGACAGGCTGTCGCGTCTAAGCTAGTCCAACAGCCCTCTCAACCTTGTTGTCCTCTCCATGTACCTGTCCAAGTGTCATTTTAAAATGTTGTTATTGCACTTGCCTCAACTACCTCCTCTGACAGCTCGTTCCAAATACCTGGTGCCCAGAGTGAAAAATTTACCCCTCATGTTCCTATTAAATCTGTCCCCTCGCACCTTAAACCTATGGCCGTTAGATCCTAATTCCTACTCTGGCTCTTCTTCTTGTCGGGTCCACACACAAGATCAGAAGTTGTTCAGCCGGAGTTCTTCTTCTTCTTGCGTATGGCGTGCACAGCCTAAAGTTGTAGGACAACTTGTTCTATTTGATCTTATTTGATTGTGCACGCCGGGTTGATTGCATTCGTTGAAACAGGGCGGACCACGTGAAGGTTGCAATCTCCCACCGCCAGCCACAGCTGAACACACATCTCGGCATCTGCATACAATGGTGTCTGTCTTGTCGCTTCTTTTGCTTCTCGTGCGTGGTGGTGGAAAGATTGGTGGAAACAGGGTCGCAACGTGAACGCTCTCAACTTGACCCCTTCCTACTCTGGCTAAAATACACTGTGCGTTCACCCTATCAACTCCCCTCATGATTGCATACACCTCCATAAGATCACCCCTCAGCCTTCTGCACTCCCACAAATAAAGAGAGTGCAGGAACTGTTATTTACATTTTCAAAATACAAATAACTAGGAATATAAATGTCTTCAACAAAATATTAATTTGTTTCAATTTGACTCATTATCAAATCAACAGAAGTCTGGAGAGCTAAAACCACTCAATGGGTTTAATGCACATAACCTGTCTTTGATGGTTTGAAAAACAAACGGTTTCACAAAGTGATTAGAAAAATGTTGGTTTAGTGAACAATGCAAAAGGATCAAACTGTGAGAAAGAAAAATAGATTGTCTTTAAAAATATGTTGGTGCCTGTTCCCATCAGCACATCAATGCAAATTTAGTGTGTATTATACAACTGAACGATGTCCACACTTCTGACTGATCGATGCTTCAAGGCCCATTGCATGCACATCGAGGTAACGAAATAGGTGGAGGGAATGAGATGAGTATGGGGACATGGCATTGATTCAATAGGTTCCAATGGCCTTTTCCTGCGTATGATTTATGAGTATCGCACAAAACCAAAGTAGCAACAGCAGACTTGGCCATCATCAAATATTAATTTGACTCACTCTCTGTGATATTGGGTTGCTTAGATGTAATTAACACACAGTGAGGGCCAAGGACAGAAAACTAGTTCTGAACAGCACCCTTGCTATCTAAAATGTGCCTTCATGACGTAGTTTAACTGGAGTTGGAATAGAGCTTGCAACATTCTCATATTTTTTCACAGCATGAGGTGAGGGCGGATACATTTCGTGTAAAGTAATTGTAATTTAGAAATGTTTAAGAAAGAACTGCAGATGCTGGAAAAATCAAAGGTAGACAAAAAATGCTGCAGAAACTCAGCGGGTGAGACAGCATCTATGGAGCGAAGGAATAGGCGACGTTTCGGGTCGAGACCCCTCTTCAGTCTGATGTGGGGGGAGGAAAGAAAGGAAGAGCCGGAGACAGTAGGCTGTGGGAGAGCTAGGAAGGGGAGGGGAAAGAGGGAGAAAGCAAGGACTACCTGAAATTGGAGAAGTCAGTGTTTATACTGCTGGGGTGTAAACTACCCAAGCAAAATATGAGGCGCTGCTCCAATTTGCGGTGGGACTCACTCTGGCCATGGAGGAGGCCCAGGACAGAAAGGTCGGATTCGGAATGGGAGGGGGAGTTGAAGTGCTGAGCCACCAGGAGAGTTATTGCGAACTGAGCGGAGGTGTTGGGCGATGCAATCGCCAGGCCTGCGCTTATATTAACCTATAAGCCTGTATATCTTTGGAGAATGGGAGGAAACCAGAGCACCCAGAGAAAACCCAGTCAGTCACAGGGAGAACGTACAAATTCCATACAGACAGGACCCGTAGTCAGGATCAAACCCGGGTCTCTGGCACAGCAAGGCAGCAACTCTACCACTGCGCCACTCGTTGGAACAGAGGGGCTGGGTCCAAAGACTTGGTTTCTTGGTCAGAGGAGCCCAAACCAGGTTTAGGTTTAAATTTATGTTTATTATTGTCACGTTACAATGACAAGTTTTAATTTGCATGCTATCCATTCAGATCAGATCACACTATACTTAAATACAATCAAATCAAACTCAAGTACATAGATAGAGCAGAGGGGAAGATACAGAATGCAGAATATAGTTCTCAGCATTGTAGCGCACCAGGATCATAGCCAAAGTCCAGTGTCCGCAATGTGTTACAGATGAATTGGATAGTATCCTAGGCTATGGAAGGCCGTTCGGAAGCCTGATAACAGAGGGGAAGAAGCTCCAGAAGCTCCCGAGTCTGGTGGTACACACAGAAACATAGGAAAATAGTTGCAGGAGTAGGCCATTCGGCCCTTCGAGCCAGCACCGCCATTCAATATGATCATGGCTAATCATCTAATATCAGTACCTTATTCCTGCTTTTTCCCCCTATCCCTTATTTCCTTAAGCCCTAAAAGTTAAATCTACCTCCACTGCCTTCTATGGCAGAAAATCCACAGATTCACAACTCTCTGAGTGAAAATGTTTTTCCTCATCTCAGTCCTAAATGGCTTACCCCTTATTCCTAAACTGTGACCCCTGGTTCTGGACTCCCCAAACATTGGGAACATTTTTCCTGCATCTAGCCTGTCCAATCCTTTAAGAATTGTATATGTTTCTATGAGATCTCCTCTCATCTTTCTAAATTCCAGTGAATACAAGCCCAGTCTTCCCATTCTTTCATCATCTGTCAGTCCCGCCATCCCGGGAATTAACCTGGGTGAACCTATGCTAAACTCCCTCAATAAAAATAATGTCCTTCCTCAAATTAGGAGACCTTAATTGCACACAATACTCCATGTGCGGTCTCACCAGGGTCCTGTACAACTGCAGTAGGATCTTTTTGCTCCCAAACTCAAATCACAATGAAGGCCAACATGCCATTAGCTGTCTTCACTGCCTGCTGTACCAGCATGCTTATTTTCAGTGACTGGTGTACAAGCACACCCAGGTCTCGTAGCACCTCCCTTTTTCCTAATCTGACAACATTCAGATAATAATCTGCCTTCCTGTTCTTGCCACCAAAGTGGATAACGTCACATTTATCCATATTACACTGTAACTGCCCTGCATTTGCCCACTCACCCAACCTATCCAAGTCACCCTGCAGCCTCATAAAATCCTCCTCACAGCTCACACTGCCCCCCAGCTTTGTGTCATCATAAACTTGGAGATGTCACATTTAATTTCCTCGTCTAAATCGTTGAGAAGGCTGGTCCATGCGTGTCCTTCATCCTCTGGGAAGAGTGCTCCCTAGAATGGAGAAACAAGTTGTCCCCAAACTAAATTTTAGGAATTTGGTTTTAACAAGGTGTTGCATATCTTTCATGTTGTTCTTTATCTCTCCACATCGCTGTCTATATCTCTCGTTTCCCTTATCCCTAACCAGTCTGAAGAAAGGTCTCGACCCAAAACGTCACCCATTCCTTCTCTCCAGAGATGCTGCCTGTCCCGCTGAGTTACTCTGACGTTTTGTATCTATCTTCACCCATGCCTGATTCTGTCTGTGTGTTAAGTTGTAGCCACATTCTTTTGAGCAGCTTCACTCAGGACCATCCCAAGAGGTAGTTGATATCTTCCATATCTCGCAGTTTGCAGACAGACTCAGAACGTGAGTCATGATGTCTACTCCATGGGAGGGATCTTCTGTTACTCCTCCATCAGGAGGAAGCAGCAAATGATTACCCACTCCCATTACCCAGTGCAACAAGTCTAGGGCAAAAACCCAAGATAAAATGTGAAGCGCAACGAGTACCCAACAATGGTCATCTCCAGCAAAAGGAAACTCAACCACTTCCCTTCTCTATTACCATTTCTATTGTCCATACCGTCAACATCCGAGGGGGGATTATTCATTGACTGGAAAGTGAGCAAGACAGGCCACTATTGACTAGATTCAGAAGAATATGCCAGAGAGTGTAGAGACTTCAGAAGAATCTCAACCCAAGACAGGGCTGCTGAAGGATGATCTATAATTGCCTCAATGTCTGCAGCGTTAGAGCCAGTGAAACGACATCTATCCAATTGAGCAAAAAACACTCATTGCATTGAAATCCTCAGTCAAACATCCCAAGTATTCACTGCAGTCCAACATTGAAACAATGTCTATGGTGTTGCAAGCATCAAATGGATGGGAACTTTTTATGTGTGCTTCCTTCGTGTGATTCGGCCCATCAACTCTACTCTGCCATTCAATCATGGCTGATCTATCTCTCCCTCTCGACCTCATTCTCCTGCCTTCTCCCCATAATCCCGGACACCCGTACTAACCCTTCCTCCTCGATAAAATATTCTACTTTATCCACCTATCACTGCAACATTTTTTCCTACTTTCTCCTCTGACCACAATCAACTTGAAGAAAGGTTCTAACCTGAAACATTGCACACCGATTCCCTCCATTGAAACTGCCTGACCCGCTGAGTTCCTCCAGCACATTGTGTTTTGGACAGTCTGAGATTGAGAAGTCTAGTTTGTTCCCAGGGATGACCAAATGATGGTACTCCCTTAACATGAACATAACATGGGGAATGATATCATCTTGTGTAACACTAATGTGGAAATCTTGTCAGAGTCACAATTTTATTTCAATTCTGAAGTGCCTAGTTAAGCTACAGTGACCAAAAATACTATAACAGTCCAAATTGCTTCACTCAATAAAGTGTTCAATGACATAAAACTGAGTTTGAAGCTGCATTTATGCAATTAAATGTGGGGACAACTATCCAAAGACTGTGTTACCCCCCAATGAAGGACTTGTAAGATGTAGTTGGCTATATAACATAAATATGACAGGATGGTTGTCAAGCAGTGCCATTCAAAAGGGAAAGAGGATTCACAATGTAGAACGTAGAAGAGTACAGCTCTGGAACAGGCCCTTTGTCCAACCATGCCAGTGCCAACCATGATACCAAAATAAATTAATTCCAATTGCCTTCACATGGCCTGTATCTCATAATTCCTTGCCTGCTCATGCCTCTGATTAAATACCTCTTATGTTTTGCTATCATTTTATTGATTCTATAGTATAGAAGATGGATATAGAAGTTGGGAGGTCATGTTGCAGTTGTATAAGACATTGGTGAGAACACATTTAGAATATTGTGTTCAGTTCGGGGCACCATGTTATAGGAAAGATATTGGCAAGCTTGAAAGGGTTCAGAAAAGATTTACAAGGATGTTGCCAGGACTAGAGGGTGTGACCTGTAGGGAGAGGTTGAGTAGGCTGGGTCTTTATTCCTTGGAGTGCAGGAGGATGAGGGGTGATCTTATAGAGGTGTACAAAATCATGAGAGGAATAGATCGGGTAGATGCACAGAGTCTCTTGCCCAGGGTAGGGGAATCGAGGACCGGAGGGCATAGGTTCAAGGTGAAGGGGAAAAGATTTAATAGGAATCCATGGGGTAACTTTTTCACACAAAGGGTGGTGGGTGTATGGAACGATCTGCCAGAGGAGGTAGTTGAGGCTGGGACTATCCCATCGTTTAAGAAACAGTTAGGCAGGTACATTGATAGGACAGGTTTGAAGGGATATGGACCAAGCGCAGACAAGTGGGACTACTGTAGCTGGGACACTGTGTGGGCAAGTTGGGCCGAAGGGCCTGTTTCCACACTATATCACTCCATGACTACCAACTCCTCTGGAAGCACGTTCCAGGCACTCATCTCTTTACCTTGCAAACCCTTTGAAATTTCCCCCCTCTCATTTTAAATGTATTCCTCCAGTGACATTTGATTCTACCCTAAAAATAGACTGTCTGTACTATCTATGCTTCTCATAATTTTATATACTCCTACCAAGTTACCTTCAGTTTCCGATGTTCCAGAGAAAACAATCCCAGTTTGTTCAGCCTCCTCTTATATCTAATAAACTGTAGTTCATGCAACATCCTGGTGAATCTCTTCTGCACCTGTCCTTAGCCTCCATATTTAGTTTAGTTTAGGTTAGTTTAGAGATACGTGGTTGAAACAGATCCTTCAGCTCACCGTGTGAGCGCCAACCAGCGATCCCCGCACACTAACATTATCCTACACACACACTAGGGACAGTTTACAATTTTACTGAAGCCAATTAACCTACAAATCTACACGTCTTTGGAATGTGAGAGAAAACCGGAGCACCCAGAGAAAACCCACGCAGGTCACGGGGAGAACGTTGAAACTCCGTGCAGAGAGCACTCGTAGTCAGGTTCGAACCCAGGCCTCTGGCGCGGTAAGGCAGCAATTCTACCGCTGCGCCAACACGCTGCCCATCTTATCTTATAGTATTCCAAATGTGAGCTAACCAAAGTTTTCTGTAGTGGCAACATGACTTCCCAATTTTTATAGTCAATGCCCGACCCACAAAGGCAAGTATGCCATACACGATCGTAGCCATTCTAGGAAGAGATATTCCTCTTTGGCATCAGTACAAAGTAATCGGAAATAATTGATAACAATTGAACAATGGTCAATGGGAATGAAAGCTGGATTGCTGATACAATGAGGTGCTTATTCACAAATTATCACTTTGCCCAGTAGGTAAAGCAGAATTTCACTTTGTCTTTTTTTTAGTTACTAAAAAAAATACACTAGCAGTCCTGTGGTACATTTGTTTGTTTCAAGTGGTGGAAGACCTCAGTGGAACAAACTTCAGTAATCCTCTAAGAAACGTGACTGATGTCCCTGAAACTTTGATTGGATTTTTTCCTCGTTACATCCATGCCACAGAATTAACCTTGGTAGAGACACAATCCACGAGCTGAGTTTGCAAACCGATGATCTTTGCTCACGTGTCTCTCAGTCTATTCATTGGCTGTCATTTGGCTACAGTGTCTTTAAGCTTGAACGTTTGTGCTTTTTCTCTCCACAGTCTTCCAAAGAAAAAAATTTGGTGCCAAATAGGACATGTTTTTTAATTCAAAACATCTGGGCCCACATTAAGCGATACGTGAAGATGTACTAAAGATGTCTCTGAAAAGTTAGTGCTTTGATTCTGACATGTGTGTTCCCATGGTTTCATTCCCCTCCTGTTTGTCACAGGTCCTAGTGGTACCAATATCATTATAGGGTCCATCGCTGGCGGCATCCTAGTGGCTGCCATTGTCCTAGGGGGTACAGGATGGGGATTTAAGTAAGCGACAAGCATGCCTCTTCCTGACTGCTTCCTACTTTACTCCATTCAGAAGTTAACACCCAAATGCTTCTTGTGTTTAGATTCTGCAGTAGATACAATGATTTTGCAAAGATTGGTCAATAAATGAACGCAGGGTTTCAATTACATTCTCAGCTTAGGATCCATGGGGTCACCTGCATCTAATAATTACATTTACAAGCAATCTAAAGCCAAATTTCCCTTCAGCTCGCAACCAGGATGAGATCTACCACTTCCTGAAGAGGATTGCTTTCGACTTTAATTGGTATGCATTGATTCCTGGCATTACAGGGATTTCTTATTCCTGAAGCTTTATTCAGAAAGGATGTAGTTAAAAATGTCCCACGTCCACTGTGGAATAGTGACACCAAGAGAAAATGTAATGTTTTAATTATTTCATTCAGACAATTGCAAAGATTTGGCCATGTTACTGCCAAAAAAAGGTTCAAATTATGTTAAAGGAAACTTGCCAAGGATCAATGAGAAATGAATACATTGGATTGCCTAAAACGAAGGACAGCTAGGGATTGGCTTTGCTTTGGTGTATAATTAGATGCTGCCCATCACACTCAGTGTCACGATTCCCAGATGCCTGACAGCTTGGCATCTATGCCTGTCAGGACATTTCCTCTCACTATTGCTTCAATTTGGCTTTTTGAGGCAAGGATGGATCTTGGCTTGAACAGACAGATCTGGACAGACAAAAAAAGACGACATCTGTTTACAATTCTAAGTGTCTACAGCAGAATTTTTAGCATTCTTTGAAAAATTATTAGTGCAACTATACTTGCATGGAATGGAACTGCTGCTTTCACATTTATTGAAATGTGGAATGATGGGAGCATGTCTAAGAAATTCTTATGCAGTACAAACCACCTCTCATTACTGGCCAAATGTTGATGTACTTCAGAATTTAAATTAAACTAAATTGTTATCTCCATCATTGGGAAAAACAACTTCAGTCTTAGCTCTTGAAAACAATATCAGAGGTTAAGCCATTAATCAAGTATGGTTCATAAACACAAATGTCTCTAATCACTAAAGCATTGACAACTTGACATCCATGTATTGGCCAGTAGTGCTGTAAAAAATGACAGAATCACTCAACAAGCACTTTGTTTAAGTACAGATTTAGCATGAATTGCTGGATGTGTGTTCTATACAAAGGCTATTTTATTCTAATAATATGCAATCCTTAGGCTGTTTATGAAAGGTTAAATTGTTTACATAAAGAACACCATCACAGTTACTGGAAATTCTGGTTCAAGGAAGGACAGAGTGCCGACACTGAAAAAGGCAAAGAAATCCTAAAAAAAACTGAAGACAGATTGCAAAAGCAACTCTGAAAATTTTAAGGCAATTTGGCAAAACATGAACTTCATATTTAAGGATAATCTTATACACGTTATTGGTTGGACTTTGGTTGGAGTTTTGACTAAAGGGATCACGGAGACATGGCACCAGGGTGACCAAGGCTGGGAGCTGAACATCCAGGGATATTCAATATTCAGGAGGGATAGACAGAGAGGAAAAGGAGGTGGGGTAGCGTTGCTGGTTAGAGAGGAGATTAACGCAATAGAAAGGAATGACATTAGCTTGGAGGATGTGGAATCGATATGGGTGGAGCTGCGAAACACTAAGGGGCAGAAAATGCTAGTGGGTGTTGTGTACAGGCCACCTAACAGTAGTAGTGGAGTTGGGGATGGCATCAAACAGGAAATTAGAAATGCGCGCAATGAAGGTAAAACCGTTATAATGGGTGACTTCAATCTACATATAGATTGGGTGAATCAAATTGGCAGGGGTGCTGAGGAAGAGGATTTCTTGGAATGTATGCGGGATAGTTTTCTAAACCAACATGTGGAGGAACCAACGAGAGAGCAGGCTATTCTAGATTGGATATTGAGTAATGAGGAAGGGTTAGTTAGCAGCCTTGTTGTACGTGGCCCCTTGGGCAAGAGTGACCATAATATGGTTGAGTTCTTCATTAGGATGGAAAGTGACATTGTTAATTCAGAAACACGGGTCCTGAACTTAAAGAAAAGTAACTTTGAGGGTATGAGACGTGAATTGGCCAAGATGGACTGGCAATTGATTCTTGAAGGGTTGACGGTGGATATGCAATGTAAGGCATTTAAAGACTGCATGGATGAACTACAACAATTGTTTATCCCAATATGGTAAAAGAATAAATCAGGGAAGGTGGCGCATCCGTGGATAACGAGGGAAATCAGGGATCAAAGACAGTATCAAAGAAAAAATTGAAGCGTACAAATTAGCCAGAAAAAGCAGCCTACCAGGGGACTGGGAGAAATTCAGAGACCAACAGAGGAGGACAAAGGGCTTAATTAGGAAAGGGAAAATGGAGTATGAAAGAAAACTGGCAGGAAACATAAAAACTGACTGCAAAAGTTTTTATCGATATGTGAAGCGCAAATGATTAGTTAAAACAAATGTAGGTCCCTTGCAGTCAGAAACGGGTGAATTGATCATGGGGAACAAGGACATGGCAGACCAATTGAATAACTATTTGGTTCTGTCTTCACTAAGGAAGACATAAATAATTTGCCGGAAATAGCAGGGGATTGCGGGTCAAATGAGATGGAGGAACTGAGTGAAATCCAGGTTAGCTGGAAAGTGGTGTTAGGTAAATTGAATGGATTAAAGGCCGATAAATCCCCAGGGCCAGATAGGCTGCATCCCAGGGTACTTAAGGAAGTAGCCCCAGAAATAGCAGATGCCTTAGTGATAATTTTTCAAAACTCTTTAGATTCTGGAGTAGTTCCTGAGGATTGGAGGGTAGCTAATGTAACCCCACTTTTTAAAATGGGAGGGAGAGAGAAAACGGGGAATTACAGACCAGTTAGTCTAACATCGGTAGTGGGGAAACTGCTACAGTGGGGAAATACACACAGTTATTAAAGATGGGATAGCAGCACATTTGGAAAGTGGTGAAATCATTGGACAAAGTCAGCATGGATTTACGAAGGGTAAATCATATCTGACGAATCTTATTGAATTTTTTGAGGATGTAACTAGTAGAGTGGATAAGGGAGAAGCAGTGGATGTGTTATATCTGGACTTTCAGAAGGCTTTCAACAAGGTCCCACACAAGAGATTGGTATACAAACTTAAAGCACACGGTATTCGTGGTTCAGTATTGATGTGGATAGAGAACTGGCTGGCAGACAGGAAGCAAAGAGTAGGAGTGAACAGGTCCTTTTCAGGATGGCAAGCAGTGACTAGTGGGGTGCTGCAAGGCTCAATGCTGGGACCCCAGCTATTTACAATATACATTAATGATTTGGACGAGGGAATTAAATGCAACATCTCAAATTTGCGGATGACACGAAGCTGGGGGTCAGTGTTAGCTGTGAGGAGGATGCTAGGAGGCTGCAGGATGACATGGATAGACTGGGTGAGTGGGCAAATGCATGGCAGATGCAGTATAATGTGGATAAATGTGAGGTTATCCACTTTGGTGGCAAAAACAGGAAGGTAGACTATTATTTGAATGGTGACCGATCAGGAAAAGGGGAGATGCAGCGAGACCTGGGTGTCATGGTACACCAGTCATTGAAAGTAGGCATGCAGGTGCAGCAGGCTGTGAAGAAAGCGAATGGTATATTGACATTCATAGCAAAAGGATTTGAGTACAAGAGCAGGGAGGTTCTACTGAAGTTGTACAGGGTCTTAGTGAGGCCACACCTGGAGTATTGCGTACAGTTTTGGTCTCCTAATCTGAGGAAAGACATTCTTGCCATAGAGGGAGTTCAGAGAAGGTTCACCAGACAGATTCCTGGGATGGCACAACTTCCATATGAAGAAAGACTGGATAGACTCGGCTTGTACTCGCTGGAATTTAGAAGATTGAGGGGTGATCTCATAGAGACTTACAAAATTCTTAAGGGGTTGAACAGGCTAGATGCAGGAAGATTGTTCCCGATGTTGGGGAAGTCCAGGACAAGGGGTGACAGTTTAAGGATTAGGGGGAAGTCTTTTAGGACCGAGATGTGAAAATCGTTTTTCACACAGAGAGTGGTGAATCTGTGGAATTCTCGGCCACAGAAGGTAGTTGAGGCCAGTTCGTTGGCCATATTTAAGAGGGAGTTAGATGTGGCCCTTGTGGCTGAAGGGATCAGGGGTATGGAGAGAAGGCAGGTACAGGATACTGAGTTGGATGATCAGCCATTGAATGGCGGTGCAGGCTCGAAGGGCCGAATGGCCTGCTCCTGCACCTAATTTCTATGTTTCTATGTTTCTAAAGGTCCGGATGTTAGGAAGGATGTCAAGACTAAATTTCCCCAAGATGATACTAAGCATAGATTTTGGTTAAGTAGAGACGGGGGAAGCTAGGATTGTTTGCCTTGAAATAGCAAAGGTTAAGGTTATATTCTTCAAAATTCTAAGGGGATTTAAGAGAGCAAGTAAAACTAATTGTTTAGTTTATTGCCATTTTTAGCGTGTACAGTGAAAAGTTTTAGTTGTGTGCTAACCAGTCAGATGTATAGTCAAAGACTAAACATGATTACAATCGATCCATCCACAGTGTGCAGATACGTGATAAAGGGAATAACATTTAGTGCAAGATAAAGTCCAATTAAAGATAGTCAAAGCGTCTCCAGTGAGGTAGATAGTAGCTCAGGACCGGTATTTAGTTGTTTATAGGATGATTCAATTGCCTGTTAACAGCTGGGAAGAAACTGTCCCTGTATGTGGAGGTGTGCATGTTCACGCTTCTGTACCTCTTGCCTGATGGAGGAGGAGAGAAGAGGAGTGACCAGGATGCGACCCGTCCTTGGTTATGCTGCTGGCCTTGGCGAGACAGTGAGAAATGCAATATATTCATTTGATAAGTCAGTAACTTGCTTTAGAACAATCGGCAGAAGATGGAAAGGAGCAATAGATTGCTTTTTTATTAACATCTGGAATATATAATTGGATTGGTCGCCGGTAACAAATTGTACAAGAAATTTCAAAAAACAATTGGACTTGATTGAATAGGCAAATTGGCAGGTGTTATAAGGTGGAGGGCTGGGAGGTGGGATGCAAAGGGGCAACTATTCCACGAAAAGCCAACAAAAGTGTAATAGTCTGCGAAGGAAGTTTTGTATTTGAAGAAGATCTATATGATGTGAGAAGTCAATCAAAATATCTTGTTGAAATATTCTTCTAGTTACAATATGCTAGCCTCTTTAAACATGCATTAATTATTGGGAGCAATGCTGACATTTCCGTCAATTGTTACATGTCCTTGGGAAGGCGATTGTGAGCCTTCTGGATGGCCAGCAGCCAGAATGATGAAGTAACATTCCCAGTATTAAGGGCGGAGAGTTCCTGGATTCTGACCCAGTGACAATACAGAATCTGATACATTTCAAAGTCCAATTTCTACCTGACTTGAACAGGAAAGTGTTTTTGTCCATCCGCTGCCACCAGTCAGTCGAATTTCATATTGGGGAAGTGCTCCCACAGGAGGATTTGTGAGTTACTGCAGTCCCTTTTATAAATAATATACGCTGCAACTATGTTGTGTCAATGGATAGTTAAGACAGTGAATAGGGTTGGAATTAACATCACCTGCTTGATGTTGGGCTTCTTGTGTGTCGTTGGAGCAACAGTCACCCAGCCAAGTGATTGGTTCTTTAGTCAGAGGGTAGTTAATCTGTGGAACTCATTGCCACAGAGGATATTTTTACAGCAGAGATAGACAAATTCTTGATTAGAACAGGTGTCAAGGATTATGGGGGGAAGACAGGAAAATGGGATTAGGAGGCAGAGATCAGCCATGATTGAAGAGCAAAGTTGACTCGATGGGCCGAATGGCCTAATTCTACTCCTATAACTTGTGAAGAGGACAATAACAGTCCTGCCTTGTGCACGTAGATGGTGGAAAGGCTTTATCAGGTCTGAAGCTAACCAATGATTTGTAAAGAATTATCTTCCTCAATGAACTAAAACATGTCTATGTTTCATTCCTCAATGAAATAAAACATCAAATGTTATTTATTATACTTTATATATATATATATATTTTTTTTTTTTGAAAGATTAATCAAATTTTACATTTCAATGTATAATGAATGAAGAGATAAACAACTGGTAAACCCATAGTACAAAGTAGGTTTCTCCAAAAATTGGTTCTACTCAGTCCATGACTCTACTTTAGACTAGACTTTAGACTTTACAGATACCGAAACAGCACGGAAACATCCCTTCAGTCCACTGAGTCCGCGCCCACCAGCGATCGCCCCACGCACTAGCGCTATCCTATACACTAGGGACAATTTACACTTTTACCGAAGCCAATTAACGTACAAACCTGTACATTTTTAGAGTGTGGGAAGAAACCGGAGCACCCGGAGAAAGCTCACGCGGTCACAGGGAGAAGGCTGAAACTCCATGCAGACAGCACCCGTAGTCAGGATCGAACCCGCTGTAAGGTAGCAACAGTGCACCACTATGCCGACGCTTGTTGAAATCAATTATTTATACCACTTCTGAGCACTAGGCACGGCAAAATCAAGAATACATTTACAAACATTCCCTTTACAAGTTTGTCTCGTGTATTTAGAAAGCTTCATCCTTTCTACCTCATTCTAATTGATCTGTGAGTTGTTTGACACTTAGCTATTAGAGTTTTGAAGTGTTGGGCATTTCTTAATCTGCTTATTTCAGTATGCTGATTTGAAATTGTGTTTGTATGTTCTCCCTGTGACTGGGATTTCTCCGAGATCTTCGGTTTCCTCCCACACTCCAAAGACGTACAGGTTTGTAGGTTAATTGGCTTGTTATAAATGTAAATTTCTTCCTAGTATGCAGGATAGTGCTAGTGTATGGAGATCGCTGGTCGGTGCAGACTCAGTGGGCCGAAGGGCCTGTTACTGCACTGTATCTCTAAACTAAACTAAACTAAACTAAATTAAATACTTTCAAAACACTTTGCCCCATATGAAGCTAGACTCAGGGGAGATGAAACCTTTGGTGTGTTTCTCTTCATTCTCTTCATTGTGACTTGTGGTCATTCACAACTCCTTTCTAATTATCCTCATATTGGTTTCTAGCTGTGGTTTGTTTCTGCAATTATTATTTTTTTGGGAAGCATCTTTCAAATGACAAGTTAATAGTTTAGACTCTAAAAAAACAACTTTTGTAGAAGCTATGTAAAAATGTCAGTATAAAACATTGAATACTTGATGTAGGATTTATCTTGGATCAGTGAAATATAAAGAGTGCGTGATGTGCTGTTATTACACTGCATGAACTTGTCCTGTTGGTCCTGATTTTTCATACAAGCCAAATGCAAACGACTATCATCCTAATCCCAGATTATAAAGAATTCGCGCTATTATATATTATAATCTAAACAAGTAAATCGGATTTTAGACCTTACCCCGATTCACATGTTATTTTACTTTAACTTAGTTTAGCGTAGATTAGTTTAGTTTATTGTCACGTGTACCAAGGTGTCATATTTACAGTGAAAAGCATTTGCTGCGTGCTAACCAGTCAGCAGAAAGACCACACATGATTACAATCGAGCCATCCACAGTGCACAGATACATGATAAAGGGAATAACGTGAATAAGGTTTAGTGCAAGATAAAGTCCAGTAAGTTCTGATTAAAGACAGTCGAGGGTCTCCAAAGAGGTAGATAGTAGCTCATGACTGCTCTCTAGTTGTTGGTAAGAAGGTTCGGTTGCCTGATTCTTGTCCTTTGAAAAGGAGTTAAAGATAATTTCTAAATTCGTTGTGCCACAAATTTTAAAATTCAAATCGCTACATAATGTCTAGATTCACTCAGTATCAAAAAGAGCAAAGGTTCTTGCTTTCTAAACTCAAAGTGTCCGAGCTAGGATTTTATTTTAAATAAGAACAATGATGATTATTTTTCTTGAGAGCTGAAAATGGAACAAAATCTTCCCGTAACAAAGCATTTTCCAAATTATCCATACATAGTGATTGGGACCGGGAGGAAATAGGCATGAAGTTATGGGTACTGTAATTGCTTAGTTATTTTGCTCTGAGTAAAGGCACTTTTTAAACAATGTGCTAAGGTTCCTGAAAAGAGCAAGGAATACAATTTGTGGAATTCATTCCCACAGAAGGTTGTGGAGGCCAAGTCAATGGGTACTTTTAAATCAGTGACAGACAGATTTTTGATTAGTACGGGTGTCAGGGGTAATGGGGAGAAGGCAGGAGAATGGGGTTAGGTGGGAGAGATAGATCAGCCGTGATTGAATGGCGGAGTAGATTTGATGGGCCAAATGGCCTAATTATGACCAAATATTTACATGATTACATTTTCATCTTCAAGAATTCAAGATGGGTGACACTAATTTAAGTGCGTTCACATTTGGTTATGTGATGTTAATCGGGTCTTGTTTGATTATTGCATGTTCTGTGATCTTCCTTTTTAATGACACGGAAACTAAACACATTTTATTTTATTATTTTCACCTCGGAAAGAAACATCCGGAGAGGAAGGTATGATGTTGCACCACAAGGAGCAATTTAATCACCGTTTAATGTTCTTGCTACTGCATTGCATCCTCAAGCTTATTATTGCCATTTCATTTACTCCTCAAAAACACATTGTAATTGGTCTGAAGAAGAGTTCCAATCAGAAACGTCACTTACCCACGTTCTCCAGAGATGCTGCCTGACCTGCTGAGTTATTTCCACACTTTGTATCTTTTTTATGCGATTGGTTCATTTGTTTAATCAATGAACAATGTCTACATTTAATAGTTTGTATCTACTGAGAAATTGTTTTCATTGTTTTGGGGTTAAAACGTAATGATACTTAAAGGCATTCTCTGATATTGAAAAGGGAATAAGTGAACTGAAGGATCTATTGAAAAGGTGTGGGACAAAAGATAAGCTTAAAACATCTTAAATGGAGTGCCTTATGGGTTTAGCAGGGCAGGGGCATTGGGTATAGAGCCTTTATTGGGATATTTTTATTTGCAATTGTGCGAAGGAGAGTTCTTTGATCTTTTCTTTGAATATTAATGTAGCGTTTAGAAACCACTCAAAACAAAAATCACTCCAGTGAAAGGATTACAGTTTTACAAAGAAAAAATGTCTGTGCCTTGCCACGGGACATGTCATGTATTTTTAATGGGCAGCTCTCTGCAACAATCAACTATTATGTGCCCGTGAAGAAGCCTTTTGTTGTCAGCCAGGGACAATTCAAACAATTGTGTTCTTTCCAGTATCTATAGTCTTAAATACTAACCACTAATCCTTGATCCGTCTGCGCGGCATGGTATCATAGCTTTTGCTTGGTATTTTATTTGCAACTCGTTTCATTGGTCTTTTGAAGTGGAACTACATATTTGAGCCTCAGTCTCAGATCTGAATTCTCCCACTGCCATTCTGCATCGTAACTTCAAATCATTTCATTCCATTGCTACACCACCTCTCACTGCAACATTAAGTTGTTTATTTTGCTTCCAAGTTGCTATGCCTTCGCCCTGTTTCTCTAGCTGCGCTATGAGTTATCTATCTGTGCAATATTTGACTTCTTTCTTGCAGATCTGGAGGAGCATAAACTATCTTTCATCTGTAGAATATACACTCTCTGCTCCAGTAAAGCCATTGTCCACCAATGCTCAAGGTGATGAACTTTAACTTTCTGATGTTGCTGTTGAACAAAGCCAGGTAATACCTGGAGAATCAAACATTTCTGAAACTAAAGGAAGTTGAACTGTAATTTCAAAGAAAAGCTGAAGAGAAACTTCTGAAACATAGTGAAATCTAACGTCTACTTTTTAATTAACGGTTGCATTTTTATCCTGTTTACAACTTGGGATTCAAATGGCAAAAGGTCAAGTGTGGGGCGAGATTGATTGCCATTTTGCAAATGTACAATCCAATGGCAAAATAAGCCAGTTTTGGGTTTAATAAGCATTCTGGATCTTGCAGCAGTGTTCTTGTGGCCATAGTTGGTGACATGAATACAATTATGTTTAAAATAAGGCTGAGTGCAGATCTGACCACTAAGATGGTATAGTCACGAACAACGCTATGTTGTCACAGTGCAAATGTCTAAACTGTGAATATTTAACCCACAGATATCCAGACCTTCATTCTCTATTATGCTTACATTCCCTACATCCTGGTTTGTCCTTCTTCTAATGTTGTTAGTTTGAAGAATTCAAAGCAGCTTTATTAGCGTGAGTAGTGAATAAATCCGTAACTACGTATGAGATATCTACTGGGAAAATAACTTTAAATGGACTTAGCAAGATACCAGCCAAGATGACTTATCTAAGCATATATAGGCACCAATTTAAAACACATGAAGAAAGGAGTATGGTGTGGACTGTACTAAATTCTCAGTTAAGCAAAACCTAAAAGTAGTTTTTTAACTTTGATATATTAACAAGGTTAACAGCAAGTTTAAAGCCCTCGTCAGTTAGTGTTAGGGTTCCAGAGTTACCTTACTGTGAGCCGAAAGCTTTCAGATGTTATAACACATTCCAATATATTACCCGGCCTCCCGTCTGACAGGGACCCAACAGGTCCCACTTGGTCGTATATATTAAATATCTGAGGAGTATCATGTTTGAATGGCCTTTATAGTAGTTTGAAACCAGGACAATCCCCACCTACTCTGTTTCCAAAATGTTCCGTTGGCCAAACGAATCTGTTCAGAAAAATCATGAAAAGAACCATGCAGAATGCATTCAATGCAGGAATTAAATATTTTTCTAGATCCATTTAGTGTAAGCTAAGGACGCTGTACATTTGTAACTGCTATCCTTGACACGATTGAAGCAGCATTGACATTATATTGTTCAGATTGGTTTTCGGGAAGTAAAATTTAAAACTTTGGGCTTAAAGTATGGAATTTAAAGAAAATGAGACTATACCAAAGGACATGGGATATTATTTGCCAAGCTTGTTTCCAAAAGTAGATGATAATTGAGTCATAGAGTCATAGAGTGACACAGTGTAGAAACAGGACCTTCGGCTCAACTTGCCCACACCAGCCAACATGTCCCAGCTACTGGTAGACAGAAATGCTGGAGAAACTCAGCGGGTGCGGCAGCATCTATGGAGCGAAAGAAATAGGCAACGTTTCAGGTTGAAACCCTTCTTCAGACTGATGCGAGGGGGGGCGGGCGGAGGAAAGGAAGAGGTGGAGCCAGAGGGCTGATGGAGAGCTGAGCAGGGGAGGAGAGCGTAAGGACTACCTGAAATTAGAGAAGTCAATGTTCATACCGCTGGGGTGCAAACTGCCCAAGCGAAATATGAGGTGCTGCTCCTCCAATTTACGGTGGTCCTCACTCTGGCCACGGAGGAGGCCCAGGACAGAAAGGTTGGATTCGGAATGGGAGGGGGAGCTGCAGTGCTGAGTCACCGGGAGATCAGGTTGGTTATTGCGAACCGATCGGAGATGTTCGGCGAAGCGATCGCCAAGCCTACGCTTGGTCTCACCGATGTAGAGCAACTGACATCTAGAGCAGCGGATGCAATAGATGAGGTTGGAGGAGGTGCAGGTGAACCTCTGCTGCACCTGGAAAGACTGCTTGGGTCCTTGAATGGAGGTAAAGCGACAAGTGTAGCATTTCCTGCGGTTGCATGACAAGTGTAGCATTTCTTGTGTCCCAGCTACACTAGGCCCAGCTGCCCGTGTTTGGTCCATATCCCTCCAAACCTTTCCCATCCATATAGGGGATGTACTGATTCATGATTATAAATCATGTAATGATCAGAAAATCACGACATAGAATCTGCTACTATCAATTCTCATTGTTATGAACTGAAGAAGGGCAACAAAATGTTCCTGATCGAAAATATATTTAACTTTGGTTCCGAATCATACAAAACCTCAATCATCACCAACAGCAAACCTTGTGTAAAAACAAATTGTCGTTGAAGAAGAAATATCAGTCATTCTTGAAATAATTAACTTTTTGCCAAAGCGTTCTTCCTATGCTTACAGTGTAGCGTCACCATAACTATCCATATCAGCATTAGTGTTAATTATGTTGTAAATACCACAACATTGTGGTATGAATAACCCCCCCAACTGAAACTGCAGGATGAAGTTACAAAAATTGCAGTAAGTTGTGGACAGGGTGGACAAAGATGAAGTAATATTCAAATTTTAAGAGCAATAATATCCTAGTTGATGGGCATCTTTGCTTCAAGAGGAGAAAGCAATTTAAAGCGCATTAGCATATCATTTCTATTTAAAAGCATTGTATACCTCTTACTGGCACTGTTGCTTAGTGGTTGTCAGAAACCAACCTCTGTCCTTCCTCAGCCTTCACTGTTCAGTGAGGATCAGGTCGCATAGAAGGCCTGCAGAAGACACTATTTCTTTTCCAAGTACCTGGGCTGAGGGAGAACAGTCCCAACACTCAGCCCCATCTGACTTGGGTCAGGTTCCACTGGCTGGAAGGAAGTGTCTCCATGATACCTCCGCCCAACATTGTTCACACCAGTCCCAACAGGTATTCCTACCTTCAGTTGCCACAGCTGTCTCTCCACCCAGACCAGAGCTCAGGAATATCAAGATTCAGTACCTGTGGGGGCGGGGGTGGAGAGAGTGGAAGGGGGAAGAGTGGGGTAGAAGAGAGAGTGTGTAAGGAAGGGGGAGAGAGACCAGGAGGGAAGGGGAGAGGGGGAAGTGAAGAGAGAGTGGGAGGGAAGGGGGGGAGAGGGGCAGAGGGTGGGAAGGAGGGGGAAAGAGAGTGGGAGGAAGGGAGAGAGAGTGGGAGGGGGAGAGAGATTACCCAGGAGTGAGCAGGTTAAAAATCTGCACTCATGATTCAAGTCAAAAAATGGCAGCGGGGCCTAACATAAAATCATCACCATCCAAAAACAATGCCAATTGAGGTAGGGCATATTGCTGAGTGTTTATTACCCAGGCAGAGTATGAGAGAGAATAATCTACAGGGAAATAAGTAAGAGAATAGAATTGATGGGACTGTTCTGAGTGCCTGCACTGACTTGATGGGCCGAATAGCCTCCTTCCATATATTAAGAAAATATGAGAAATATAAAAATGCAATTGGGAAAGGATTAAAGCAACACTGTCGGCACTGAAAATGGTTTAGAAAATATGTCACCCTTTAATTCAGGGCAGCACAGTGGCGCAGCTGGTAGTGCTGCTGCATCCTAGCGCCAGAGACCCGGGTTCGATCCCATCCTGGATTGCTGCCTGTGTGGAGTTTACACATTCTCCCTGTGACCATGTGGGTTTCCCCCGGCTGCTCCAGTTTCCTCCCACATCCCACATATGTGTGGCTTCTGTAAATTTCCCCTACTTTGAAACCTACACGGTGACAGAAAGTACATGCAAACTCCACACAGACAGCACTCGAGGTGCGGATCGAACCTGGGTCTTGGCGCTGTCGCTATACCATCTGCACCACTGTGCCACCTTTTTGCAATCAGAAACATGAAGAGTATATAACAGCCTAATGACAAGAATAAAGGGACATAATAACAAATATATTGAAATTCAAAAAATGAATAACTTGCAAAAGATTGACACGTTAATACTTGTCCATCATATCTTTCTCTCCGATCGAATGAACCAAAGATAATATAGTGTGTGCTATTGTAAAATATCAGGAAACTTGGGACTGATTGCCGCTCTCGTTGAGTGTGAGATGGGTGGGATATACGACTGGGCTCACAGCAAACCATGGCTATTTACTCAGTAAACACTTTGGAACAGCAGATGAAACCGAAATTACAACAGAAACCCCAGTCATTTCTCCCATTGAGAATAATTGTTACAAATCAGTCTCTGTGAGAGACGCATCTACCAGGGGAGTTACCTGGTCATCTCCACGCTGGCTGTTAAGAACATCATAATTGAATGCAATACTTCCATTTTATTTGTCACTCCACTTAAATATCTTCAGAGAGATCCCAAAATAAGACCTTCAAAAACAAATTTCAAATCCTGTCATCATTGGAAGGGTAGATTCAAAATGTTGATAATCTGTACATAACTTAAAAAATATAATTAAATATCTTTACATCTAAAGTTGTATTACTACGGAACTAAATACAAAAAGGAAAATTATACATTGATCCCCATATAGGAGGATCTTCTTATACATTAGTAAGAATACCAACCATGGCCAGTTTTGGATGTAAGGACGTATAAAATAGATCTTGATTTAATTCACTTGTTTTTTTTAAGACAACTGGTCAAGTATCAAAACTAACCTTTTGATAGACAAAAATGCTGGAGAAAGTCAGTGGGTGAGGCAGCAATGGGGAGCGAAGGAAATAGACAACGTTTTGGGTCAAAACCCGTTTAGAAGGGTCTCGACCCGAAATGTTGCTTATTTCCTTCGCTCCATAGATGCTGCCTCACCCGCTGAGTTTCTCCAACATTTTTGTCTACCTTCAATTTTCCAGCATCTGCAGTTCCTTCTTAAAAACCAACCTTTTGGTATTTGACGATATGATCTTTTATCACATAATGCTGCAGTTTTTATCTGATTATTTTTAATCTTCAATGGGATCTCGTTCATGTCTTGTACAATGTTGTCTAAGGCTTAAAGATTACTGCAATCTTTTGCTTCCTCAGCTGGTTAATCAAAATTTATCTTGAAAAATTAAAACAAATGTTACACTTCACACAGCTTAATACAATTCAAGTAATTCCCCAGTGCATCTTTCAGGAGTTGCAGAAAGCATCAGTAAGTGTTTTGTTTGCTCTGAATGGACAATATCAGAATCTTCATGGAAAGGTTCTTGCCTCAGCAAACGGATGCAAGGCTTTCCATCTCACGCAGTCTAATAACCTAGGAAGTACTGAGGATGGGCATCTGACTGCCCACTGCAAGACCATAGAGGAACTTCATGTTTTATGTGCGATTGTTTTATGCATTTTTAAAATAACGCGCTTGTTCCTTCAATCGCAAAGTTCGATTAACATGCTCGTATTTCTGGAATAACCCACTCAAATTTACTGCTGACAACGTGGTTGCATTTATGTATAGAAGGAGATGCTGGTTGGAGAAGTATGTGGAGTAACTCAGCGGATCAGGCAATATCTCTGGAGAAAAGGAATAGGTGATTTCGGGTAGAACTGAAGAATGGTACCGACCTGAAAAGTCATCTATTCCTTTTCTCCAGAGATGCTGTTGACCCACTTTGGTTGCGTATATATGTTTAATTTACGAGTTTCTGAATCAGGCGCTATTTTTCAAACGCGCAATCTCCACGTGAAACACAAGGTGCCCCCACTTGGAAGCTCAGAAGCTTAAGCATGGAGATAAAAATGAGTTGCTCTCCTGATGCAGCTCAAAATGAGCCAAGGCATCTTCAGTCAATGCTGGAAATAAAAATGAAGATTTACTCAAAATTCTTAATAAAAATGAATGTATTTGTGACAGCAGAATGTTAATGATAAGAATGGGCTCAGATCCAAAGGGTTTACTGCAAACATCCATGTTATAAGACACATGGTGCTGTAGTTAAGCTGTGCAGATTGATACAAGGATTTAAACACAGCATTTGTTGTTTGCTGTGGCCATTTCGATTTCTTTAACAAGATGAAGTCCATATATGTACAAACTGCACTCATCACTACTGTAGATAATAGCGGTCACGTTACAACTGATTTCAAGTTCAACTTCAAGATTTCACATTTCACGTTGCTGTCACACTTTCCAAACACACTTGAACACCTCACTCATTGCCTTGAAAACCTGCAATACCTCCACCTGCAATACACTGGACCCAACAAGGTGCTGCCTCTGTGAGACAGATACTTTGAGGATACCAATGGAAGAAATGCCTCTCCTCCCATCCACATCTAGTCTGTTCAGGTTGCGCATGTTGGTCACACTTCTGGTGCCAATAGGTCACTTTGTTTCAACGCGTTGGGAAAATATTCTACATGTCTAAGGAAGTTACTCTGCGCTTCCTTCCAAGTTTGCATTGTGTTTAATTTTGTGACTTGCTCTTAGAGAAGAAAATGTAGAAACACTCCCTGTGGGGTTTACCTGGGGGTATGCTGCTAAAACAATCTCGGCTAATCCAGGTCAGCAATTATCAGGCCAACAATGACCATTAACAATGCCCTACCTTGAACTGTGACATTTCCATATCCATTTCAACTGGATCATTTCCTTCAGATTTTCATTATGGGAGAAAAACCTCAAGTTTCATTTGAAGTTGGGACAATTCATGCATGAACTCATGGGGTTCATGTACGATTTTAAATGGTTTAAAACCTACAAGTGGCCCCTCATCAAATCTTTGCATTAGGCTTAGCATCTGTACAGAAACCTTCCACCCATCTAATCTGTACAAGCCTGCACAGCTTGTAATTTACTATATATTCTGTTATAACATTGTAGGTATTTGATCACAGTCAAGTTATGTATTTAAAAGGAAATGTGAAATATTTTTTTTTAATGAGCGTTGAGATAGATTTGACCATTACTAAAATAGGATGCAACATAATCTGCACACAACCGTTTCAGCAGATGCCTGTCTTTTGTTTATTTTCACAATGCCTTTGTATTTGGCAAAGAAATCATGCTTAACATCATTAGAAAAAAAAGTTAACGCAGAACTTTATGTCTTGCTTGTTTTGAGCTCACTGTTATACACAAACTACTTTTTTTAACGCCTTACTTGTTTAATAAAATACAGTAAAATTCCTACAATTATATTTCTGTCCTCATTTCATTATGGTAATTTCTGGGAGGTTTTGGTCGGAAATCTTTTGACATTTGGACGGAGTAGTTATTCAAAACAATCTGCTTTGATAATAGTTCAGATTGATTTACCGTACAAACCAGCTTTTCCTTAGGAATGAACTTAACCTGTTGAAAGTAATTTACACACAACAATTTGCATTGGCATGATGTATTTGACAGAACGCAAGGTAAGGCAGTTCACAGGAAAACAAGGGAAAGGAGTTTAGAAGAATTGAAGAGATTAGCAGAGTTAGATTTCGAGAGTGTGTTTCAAGGAAAGCTTGCAAGGAAAGGGCTGGAAAGAATTTCAGATAGAAGGGCTTGTAGTTTCCGTGATTTCATCGACGGTTAGAACCAGAAGAGCAACAGACAGGAAAATTATTTGTAGAGTTTGTGGATTATTTGTAGAAGCCGAATAGTTCTTCTTTGGTTTTGGAGACAAGGATGGTTTTACATGTAGTGTATTTTGTCCACCAGGAAAAACAGTGCAGTAGAGAGAAAGATGTATTTGTAAAGAGCCACGTTATAAATCCAATGAGTGGACAAAGGAAAGCCTTTGCATGAGAATAATCAGCATATTGGGCAGCATCTGTGGAGAGAAACACAAAGTTCATATTTCAGATTGATGGGAGTAAAAATGTAGAGATCAAAGATGTTTTAATTTGCAGAGAAGGGGACAATATTTCTCCTATCGACCTGGGGCGCCAGGATGGCAGAGCAGTAGAGTTGCTGCCTTACAGCGCCAGAGACCAGGGTTCGATCCCGACTGCAGTTGTTGTCTGTATGGAATTTGTACATTCTCCCCATGACTGCGTGCGTTTTCACCGGGTGATCCAGTTTCCTCCCACATACTAGGTTTGTAGGTTTATTGGCTGCGGGAAAAAAATAGCATCTTTTCCCTAGTATGTAGGATAGTGCCAGTCTACCAGGTCTGCGCAGTCTCTCTAAAGTCTAAAAGAGTTACTTGTAAGTTAAGCGTCCTTCAGTTCATTGCTCATGATGTATCTGCTCCACAACTGAGAAACCAAATGCAGGTCAGGTGCAGTCAACTCTGTTCAATCTGCCAAGGATGATCCTGGGTTTTAAATGGATGATCCTGTCACTTGAAGTCCCTATCCATGCCCAACACCGACCCAGTTACATTGAACCAAGGAAGCTTAATGCAAATTCACAGAAGAGCATCAAGATCTCCAGCTAGGCACATTATCAAAAATGAACAGATCTGATGAATGGTCATTCAACTGTTTACAATTACACCGCCGGGTGGTGTGGTGACCTGACCACCAGGTGGCGACGAAATGGCTGCCTCGCCAACAGTCTGTCTCGTCCTTTTTTCCTTGGTTGTTTTTCAGAATGTGTTAAATGTATGTTTTAGTGTTCTGTAGCTTTGTTTTGTGTGGGGGGAGTTTGGGGAAACATTTTTAAATCTCTTACCTCAACGGAGATGCGATTTTTTTCCATATCGTATCTCTGTCCGCACTGCTGCCTAACATCAAGTAGCTGGTGGCCTCTTGCTGGGATTGACTTTGAGAGCTCCAACCGCGGGAGCCTGCGGACTTTAACACCTTGAAGCTTGGTTAGGGACCAACTACGGGAGCTCCAGGCTGCAGGAGCTTCGACCGCCACGATCGCGGGAGCGTCAACCGCCCCGACGTGGGGGCTTCGATCGCCGGCTGCAGGAGCTTCGATTGCCCCGACTGCGGACGGTTCGACTGCCCCGAGAATAAAGAGTGAAGAAGATTAGACTTTCTTGCCTTCAGTCACAGTGAGAAATGTGGGGAATCCGGTGTGGTGGATGTTCATGTTAACTTTTATGTAGTTGTGTGTTTTGTTGCTGTTTATTGTATGGCTGTATGGTAAATCGAGTTTCACTGTACCTTAATTGGTACACGTGACAATAAAATACCCTTTGAACCGCATCTTCCCTCTCCAGAGAGGCTGACTGGCCTGCCAGGTGTCTCCAGCGTTGTTTTGGTTTCAGATTTTCCGTGACTGCCATATGTCGTATCTGTCAGTTCCAGTACTTTCTCTCAGTTCAACTTCCATTTGTACCTTTGCAATGAGAATCTGTGCCTGATAGACATGCAGATAGAAAGACAGATAGAGAGAGGCAAGGCACAGAGAGACAGAGCATAGACAGTGCAGTAGAGTCATACAGCATGGAAACAGGCCCTTTGGGCAAACTTGCCCATACCAACCAAAATGCCCATCTACATTAGTCCCACCTGCCCGTATGATAGAGTCACACATCATCAATCTGTGCATGGAGACTGAGCCAGATGATGATTTTGAGGGGAAGAATGGAAATCAAACAGTGGGTCGGTGGTCTAATATATAGATGACATAAACAGTGTATCTGGGTAACTAGGACTGGAACTCTATGGAGAAAATCCATTAGGTGTGGACAACAGCAGTGAAGTTAGCTTTTTGCTACTGTGACTGGGCTGGGTAGTCTAGTTCTGTGCTTTGTGACAGCGATGAAACTGTTAAGAAGGGATTTCAACAGGATTTGCTGAAAACCTTGGCAGAGGGTTGATTTCCATGCCAACTTTGTGGAGCGTACAGGAGGAGAGAGAAAGTAGAGGGGGTGAGTTGGTTAGAAAGGAAGGATGGGGAGAAGTTCGATTTTTATTGAATAAGACACGGACGATAGGAGCTTCAACATACGACAGAATAATGATATATTGCGTGTTGTGTGAGTCGGGCAGGCCTTTGACCATGTATAAACAAAGAACCTCAGATGCTGGGTTATACCAAAGATAGATACGATGTGTTGCAGTAACTCAGTGGCTCAGGCAGCATCTCTGGAGAAAAAGGGTGAGAGGCGTTTTGGGTCAGGACCATTCTGAAGTCTGAGTATGAGAAAGGGTTCCGACCCAAGATGTCACCTATTTTTCTCCAGATATGCTGCCTGACCTGCCAGTTACGCCAGCACTTTGTGTCTATCCCTTTGACCTTGTTCGATTCAGGGTACCATTTTTTCAGTAATTTGATATGTCCAATATTATTATACAGTTTCACAATACATGACTCCAGAGTGTGTGAGTTGTTACATGTGATCTTTTGAATACAATTGAGTCCTTTAAAATGGATCCATTAATCATATGGTTTGTGTAAATTGTATTAGTTGTTTATAAACTGAACTATGAACTTGTATATTATTGTATATTTCAAAATAACATTCACAATACTATTCTGTATATTCATAAATGTAACTATATTTTGTAAAGAATGGTTTCTTTGGAAGCTGTGGTCCACACAGATTTGCTGCTAATGTGAACTATAACTTACTGTAAGTTTCCATGGAGCATATTTGAGACCGCAATCAGAAAAAATATGAACACATTCCTAACAGACTCACTCTACCTTTTTAAATGCTCTGTTTTTACAATGCTTATCACTGACATAAATGCATTTAAACCTAATACAAAATAAACTGAACATGCTGCACATACCTCTTTTCTGAGTGTTTTGGATTGCACCCTTGTTCATTCAGTTCTCCGCTAGAACTTGGTTGGTCTTTGCTTTTGAATGTGTGCCTCATGTTATGCCTCTTGTGTGCCTAATGGCCTCAACTGTAACACAACATAGAACATAACACAACACAGCACAGGAGCAGGCCATTTGGCCCACAATGACTGTTCGGAACATGATGTCAAAACCAATTCTTATCTGCTTGCACGTAATCCACATCCTTTCGCTCCCTGCATATCCATGTGCCCATACCAAAGTCTTTTAAACGGCACTATCGTATCTGCCTCCACCACCACCCCCGGCAGCACGTTCCAGACACTCATCTCTCTCTGTGCGTAAAGCATAACTTGCTCCACACTTCTCCTTTAAACGTTTCCCCTCTCACCTTAAACCTGTGCCCTCTACTCTTTGATATTTCCACCCTGGGAAAAAGGTTCTGACCGTCCAGCCGATCAATGCCTCTCATAATTTTATAGACTTCTATCAGCTCTTCCCTCAACCTCCAAGGATCCAGAGAAAACAATCCAAGTCTGTCCAAACTCTCCCTGTAGCTAATAGCGTCTATTCCAGGCATCATTCTGGAGAAGGACACAAAAAGTTGGAGTAACTCAGCAGGACAGGCAGCATCTCTGGAGAGAAGGAATGGGTGATGTTTCGGGTCGAGACCCTTCTTCAGGTGTCCTTCTTACACATCATTCTGGAGAATATTGATATCAAAATGACTGATCATGAGAGCACATTTATAATAGTAACAAAAGTTATTATTTTCCTGTATGCATTTTATATTTCAATTATTTATAATAATAACTACCCCATTCAAACATTTGCTACTGGGGCGACACAGTGCAACAGCGGTAGAGTTGCTGCCTTACACCGCCAGAGACTCCAGTTTTATCCTGACTACGGATGCTGTCTGTACGGAGTTTGTACGTTCTCCCCGTGACCACGTGGGTTTTCTCCGGGTGCTCTGGTTTCCTCCCACACTCCAAAGACGGACAGGTTTGTAGGTTAATTAGGTTGGTACAATTGTAAATTGTCCCTACAGTGTGTAGGATATTGCAATTGTGCTGGGATTACTGGTCGGTGCGGACACGGTGGGCTGAAGGGCCTGTTTCCGTGCTGTATCTCTAAACAAAGAAGGGTCTCAACCCGAAACATCGCCTATTCCTTTTCCCCAGAGATGCTGTCTGACCAGGAGTTACTCCAGCACTTTATGTCTTTTTTTGTATACCAGCATCTGCAGTTCCGTGTATCCATAATAACTACTGCCTGTCGTTTTGTGTAGCAAGGTGGTTTTCTAAAGCCACATGAGAGAATGCGGGGTAAAGATTTGTCCCCAAGTCAGTTCAAACTAGGCACTGGTTGGCTAGAGTACCAGCATAGAGCAACTACTTGCCTTAAAAGTTAGCATTTCTAAACATTTAGCATAGCCTTTAACATCATTTTTAAAGCAGTCCTAACGTAATGAAACTTCCAAGATTCTAAAGAAGAGTTTCAAACATAAAATTGACATTATACCATAGAATTCCCCACACTATAGCCTTCATATTACTGATTATTAATTTATTGTATTATTGGTCATTGTATATTTATTTATTGTGTTACTGGTCCTGTAAGACTGCACCAGGCAATAATGTTATTGCCTGTTTATTGTTCTGTTCCCAGTACATATGACAATTAAACACTCGTGGCTCTCAAAAGCAGTACAGGAACAGATAAACAAAGGCATGGTCAAAGCAGTAAGTTCTATGGGGCATTTTAAAAGGAGGAGATGGGGTGGTGGAGAGCAGATGGAAAGTTGTAAGAATGTAATTAGGATTTGGAGCAGGCCATTCAGCCCTTTGACACTAGCCTGTCACTCTCCAATATCAAGGCTGATCTATCTCAGCTCCCATTTTCCTGCATTATCCCCATTGTCCTTGATTCACGAGTCATGCAGCACGGAAACAGGCCCTTTGGCCCACCTCATCCATGCTGACCAAGATGTTGATCCAAGTGAGTCCCATATCCATCCATTTAGCCCATATCTCTCTAAACCATCTATGACCCTGTCCAAATGCCTTTTAAATGTTTCCTCGTACCTGCCTCTACGCTTCCTCTGGCAGCTCATTCCATATATGCAACCACCCTCTGTGTGAAAAAGTTGCTCTTTGGGTCTCTTTTAAACCTTTCCCCTCTTGCCTTAACCCTGTGCCCTTTAGTTTTGGACACCCCTATCCTGGGGAAAAGACTGTGACCTTACTCCCTTCCTAATTTTGTATACGTTTGTAATGTTACCCCTCAGCCTCCCATGTTCCAGGAAACAATAAGGCCCAGCTAATCCGGTCTCCGTGAAATAAAAAGGAACTGCCAATGCTGGTTTATGCCAAAGATGGACACAAATGGCTGGAGTAACCTAACAGGTCTGGCAACACCTCTGGAGAAAACGGTCAGTCTGAAGAGGGGCCCCGACCCGAAACGTCATCAATCCATTTTTTTCCAAAGATGCAGCCTGACCCACTGAGTTATTCCAGCATTTTGTGTTTACTGTGTTTCCTATAGCTTACTCACAGCATTAATCCCTTTAAATATCTTGAAATCCATCCAATTCCAATGGTCCCACTCCCAAGTCTCACTCCTAAATAATTATCTGTTCCTGTATTCCTGAGACTGGTCCCATTTCCAGTTGACATCAATTCATTGCACCCTCGCATATCTGACTTCCAGAATGCAGGTTAAAGCATACCAGTATTGATGTATAGCTGCAAAGAGTGTAAACTCACAATGGCACAGCTAGTTAGGGCTCATCCCTTTAATATCTTGAAATCGCATCAATTGCCAATGGATCACCATCCCATCTGGTGTCATGGGTCCAAGTCTCACTCCTAAATAATTATCTGGTTCCTGTATTGCTGGGATTACTTCTGAGAAATTGATTCCCAAGGGGTTCAGGCTGAAGCCTGCGAGTTTCACAGCAGAAATCCTTTTGACTTTCTTCACACAGAGAGTCTCAGGGTAGTTGAGGCCAGTTCATTGCTCATGTGGCTTCAGAGGGTATGGCAGGTACGATACTCAGCCATGATCATATTGAATGGCGGTGCAGGCTCGAAGAATGGCCTACTATTCAATCTATAGCATACAGCAAACACACCTAGGAACCAGGCTAGTAAATTGTCATTGGACCTTTTCTATATGGAATGGAACGGGATACTTTATTGTCACATGTGACAAGGCAGAGTGAAATTCCTTGCTTGCGTACCCAAGTTACGCAAATAGTCGCCACATACGGTGCTGACAAAGATCCACAAAGTACCCCCTCCATTGTTCCTTGAGCCCCACCGCCACGCTCGCTCCCCCCCCCCCCCCCCCCCGCCTAATCAGTGGATTGCCTTCCAAAATATTTGTTGACCGCATCTCTGGCGAAAAAGATTCGACCGCATCTCTGGCGAAAAAGATTCAGTGACATTTTGAGTCAAGACTCTTGGTCAGAGACTTTCCAGTCTGAAGAAGGTTCTCGACCCGAAATGTCACCTATTCCTTTTCTCCAGAGATGCTGTTTGACCCGCTGAGTTACTCCAGCTTTTTGTGTCCATCTTCACTGATAGCTAAATCCTTTTCAACCTCAGCACTTCCAAATTTGGCACCATTACATTATCTGCCATCTGCACGCCAGACTTTTCAGTTTTTTATTTGTAATAAAATTTGGAAACCATGTATCATTTTCCTTACACTTCACAATTATGTATCACTTTGTGTTGGTCCATCACATAAAATCCCAATAAAAGACATTTATGTTTGTGGTTGTTACGTGACAAAATGTGGAAATGTTCAAGGGGTATGAAAACTTTTGCAAGCCACTGTAAAATGAGTGGATAGGCTAGATGCAGGAAAAAAATTCCAAATGTTAGGGGCGTCCAGAACAAGGTGTCACAGATTAAGAATAAGGGGTAGGCCATTTAGGACTGAGATGAGGAAAAACTTCTTCACCCAGAGAGTTGTGAATCTGTGGAATTCTCTGCCACAGAAGGCAGTGGAGACCTATTTACTGGATGTTTTCACGAGAGAGTTAGATTTAGCTCCTAGGGATAAAGGAATAAAGAGATATGGGGAAAAAGCAGGAACGGGGTACAGATTTTAGATGATCAGCCATGAATGGCCTTCTCCTGCACCTATTGTCTATTGTCTAATGGGTCCCTTCTCCAGCATTTTGTGTCTATCTTCAGTGTAAACCAGCTCTTGCAGTTCCTTCGTCCACATCAATCCTATCTACTTGAGTATCATCAGTAAATTTGCATATGTGACATTGTGTCCCCTCATTAAATCATTGAATAGCTAGGGCACATGTCACAGCAGCATGCCCGCTATTAATCTGTTTATTCTCACTCTTTGTTAGCTAACCAGTACTCGATCCTATTCTAGTATATTAGCCTCAATTCAATGTGTCATAGAGACACTACAGCATAGAAACATGCCCTTCGCCCAACTCATTCATGCTGACCATGACCTATATCTAAGCTCCATCCATTTTCCCCACGTTTGGCCTCTATCCCTCTAAACCGTTCCTATCCATGTACCTGTCTAAGTGTCTTTTAAGAAGGAACTGCACATGCTGGAAAATCAAAGGTAGACAAAAGTGCTGGAGAAACTCAGCGGGTGCAGCAGCACCTATGAAGCGAGGGAAATAGGGAAAGTTTCAGGCCAAAACCCTTCTTCAGACTGATGTAGGGTGGGGGGGGGGGGGGGGGGGGGGGAGAAGAAAGGAAGGGAGCCCGAGGGCTGGGGGAGAGCTGGAAAGGGGAGAAGACAGCAAGGGCTAACGGAAATTGGAGGTCAATGTTTATGTCGCTAGGGTGCAGACTGCCCAAGCGGAATATGAGGTGCTGCTCTTCCAATTTCCGGTGGTGCTCACTCTGGCCATGGAGGAGGCCCAGGACAGAAAGGTCGGATTCGGAATGGGATGGGGATTTGAAGTGCTGAGCCACCAGGAGGTCAGGTTGGTTAATGCGGACCGAGCGGTGGTGTTCGGCGAAACGATCGGCGAGCCTACGCTTGGTCTCACCGATGTAGATCAGCTGACATCTAGAGCAGCGGATGCAATAGATGAGGTTGGAGGAGATGCAGGTGAACCTCTGTCGCACCTGGAACGACTGCTTGGGTCCTTGAATAGAGTCGAGGGGGGAGGTAAAGCAACAAGTGTAGCATCTCTTGCGGTTGCAAGGGAAAGTGCCCGGGGAGGGGGTGGTGCGGGAGGGAATGGAAGAATTGAGAACTCCCTCCTCTGCTGTGTCTGTAAACTCTAAACTTTATCTAAGGGCCCATGCTCTTATCTTTGTTGGCTTATCCCCTATGTGAGACCTTAATGAAAATCTAAATCTAATATTTCACATATACTGATCACCCTTTATCTATTCTATTAGTTATATCCTCAAAGAACTCCAACAGATTAGACAGCACTGCCCTTTCATAAATCTACACTAACTCTACTCAGTTCTATTTTTAAACCCTCCCAAGTTGCACCAGCAAACCTCTCAGAGAGGATGTCCCTCCAGTTCAGGTGCAACTTGTCCCTCCTGTACAGGTCACCTTTGACCTGGAAGAGATCCCAATTGTCCAAAAGTCTGAATCCCTGCCTACTGCACCAACTCCTCAGCCACACACCTCTTATTACTACCCTCACTAGCACATGGTACTGGGAGTAATCCAAACATTACCACCCTCAAGGCCATGCATTTTAATCTTTTGCGTAACTCCCTCTATTCACTCTGCAAGACCTCGTCCGTTTTCCTACCTGCGTCATTCGTGCCGATGTGTAGAATGACTTCTGGCTGCTCCCCATCCCCCCGCAGCCACTGCGAAATATCCTGGACCCTGGCACCAGGGAGGCAACACACCATCCTGGAGTCCCGTTTACTGCCATAGAATCTCCTGTCTGACACCCGAACTAGCGATTCTCCAATCACTATTGCTTTGCTGACACTACCTTATCCCACTATGGCTCAGTGCCCCAGCGATACTGGCCTGGCTGCTGCTGCTGTCCCTTGAATGGTCAACCCCTTCCTGGTCGACCTCAGGCTCCCTTTCCTGCTGGTCACCCATCTGTTCTCTGTCTGCACCTTAGGTGTGACCTCCTCTCCATCCCCTCCGATCTATGAGTTCATCGCTCTCTCGGGTGAGCCTGAGGTCGTCCAGCTGCAGCTCCAGTTCCCTAACGCGCTCATCAAGGAGCTGCACCTGGATGCACCTCCTGCTGAAGTAGTCCTCAAGGACGTTGGCCGTCATCCTGAGTTCCAAAGTCCCACAGGCCAAGCATTCCACCCCACTAGCTTCCATCCCACCTACACTAGGACCAAGTTGCACTCCAAGTTGGAGAAGAATGACAGCCATTTTATCAATTGAACCCAGAAGATGAATAAAGAGGACAGAACGGCAAATGAGCCCACATCAGGGCCACCTCTCAGTGAATCCAGACATTGATGATAAAATCCATTTCTACAGAGGCTCTGGGGAGAGGATTGCGTTTCTGTTCGAGACCCTTCTTTGGGCAATCACAAGTACTCTCACCGACGAGAGTTCAGTTCAGTCTGAAGAAGGGTCTTCTCTCCAGAGTCGCTGCCTGTCCCGCTGAGTGACTCCGGCTTTTGTCTATCCTCAATTTCAGAGTTAAATAAAATTTCTCATGGGGGGCTTATAGCATCTACCCCCCCCCCCCACCCCCCACACCACCCCCTTCCTTCCGGACAGGCTCACGGACCTTAGCGTACCCCTAGTTCCCAAAACCCATTTCCATCACTGATCTGGCATATAAATTCATGACAGTGAGATTTAGAAATCATGTTTTATTCTTGCATGAATGGGATTAGTTTGTTATTTGGATACTTAGGCTATTTTTTACATTTTCTTAAGAAATGGAATCTACAGGACATTCTTAATGGGAAAGTAATGGGCAGAAAGGCATGTCAGGTGTGGTTTGAAGAGCAAAACCTTGTAGTTTACAATTCCAAAATTGAAAAGTTGAGGAAAAACAAGGTGTAGAGTTGTTTATTGGTTACAATCTGTGGAGTATGATGATGCTACTGATTATGATATACCAATGTACCAACTAGCAACTGATCTTCTCCATAAAGACCTGGTCTATTGCTAGAAATTCTAATTTATTTACCTATCTGTAAATAGGTAAATTGCTTCCTGTAAGGACTCTATCCCCTACTACCAATTCCTCCGTCTACGTCGCATCTGCATCCAGAATGAGGTGTTCCAGACCAAGGCATCGGAGATGTCCTCATTCTTTAGGGAATGGAGGTTCCCCTCTTCTACTTTGGATGAGGCTTTCACCAGGGTCTCCACTATATCCCGCAGCTCCGCTCTCACTCCCCATCCCCCCACTCGTAACAAGAGCAGTGTCCCCCCTGTCCTCACTTTCCACCCTACCAGCCGTCGCATACAGCATATAATCCTCCAACATTTTCGCCACCTCGAACAGGATCCCACCACTGGCCACATCTTCCCATCTCCTCCCCTTTCTGCTTTCCGCAGAGACCGCTCCCTCCGTAACTCCCTCGTCAATTCGTCCATTCCCATCCAAACCAAACATCCCCTGGCACTTTCCCTTGCAACCGCAGGAAATGGTACAATTGTCACTTTATCTCCCCCCTCGACTCCATCCAAGGACCCAAGCACTTTCCAGGTGAAGCAGAGGTTCACTTGCACCTCCTCCAACCTCATCTACTGAATCCGCTGTTCCAGGTGTCAACTGCTCTACATCGGTGAGACCAAGCTCAGGCTTGGCGATCACTTCGCCCCACACCTCCGCTCAGGTCGCAATAACCAGCCTGATCTCCCGGTGGTTCAGCACTTCAAATCCCCTCCCATTCCGAATCCGACCTTTCTGTCCTGGGCCTCCGCCATTGCCAGAGTGAGACCCACCGCCAATTGGAGGAACAGCACCTCATATTTTGCTTGGGTAGTTTACACCCCAACGGTATGAACATTGACTTCTCATCTAACTTCAGGTAGCCCTTGCTTTCTCCCTCCTTCCCCTCCCCTTCCCAGCTTTCCCACACGCCTACTGCCTCCGCCTCTTCCTTTCTTTTTCCCACCCCACCCCCCCGACATCAGTCTGAAGACGGGTCTTGACCTGAAACGTTGCGTATTCCTTCTCTCCATAGATGCTGCCTCACCCGCTGTGTTTCTCCAGCATTTTTGTCCATCTTCACATCTGTACTTCCTCAGTTGGCATTTTTTTGGTGTTTAAATGTCCTGCTGTGCTGGCAATTTTGGAGTTGTGATCACAGCCTTTGACTGAGACACTTCTCCCCTTGTGCAAGTAAAACTCTCTGCTGGTGGTTAATCGTAAAGAGTCCTTGAGTCTTATTGAAAGGTCGACCTCGTCACCCCCTCACCTTAAACATATTTTCTCTGGTTCTCGATTGCCCATCTCTGTGCATCTACCCAATCTAGATTTTACAAAATACAAAGAATTTATTAGCCAAGTATGTGAGAACATACAAGGAATTTGATTTGCCATACAGTCATACCAAAAAAGCAGCAAGATACACAGCTACATAAAAATTAACATAAACATCCACCACAGCACACTGTGACGAAAGGCAATAAAGTCTTATCTTCTTCCCTCCTTTTCTCCCGTGGTCAGGGCAGTCGAACCTTTCGAAATCGGGGTGATCGAAGCTCTCGCATCGGGGTGATCGAAGATCGTGCAGTTGGAGCTCCCGAAGTCGATCCCTAACCAAGGGACCGCGGGTTCCTTGCAAGTCCCCAGCAAAGTCCCCAGCAAAGGGACCGGCAGCTCCACAATGTTAGGCCGCAGTGCGGACGGAGATATGATACGGAAAAAGTCGCATCTCCATCGAGGGAAGAGAAAGAAAAACGTTTCCCCTGCCCCGCCCCTCCTATGGCCCACATAATACAAAACTAAAGATACACTAAAACATACATTTGACAACAGACTAAAAACAAAAGAAGAAAAGGACGAGACAGTTAGCGAAGCTGCCATCGTGCCTGCCACCCGGTGGGAAAAGATTTATTAGGACCCTGAGGGGTACCTTGTCTACACAAAGGGCGGTGGGTGTATGGAATGAGCTGCCGGATTAGGTAGTTGTGGCAGGTACTATCATAACATTTAAGAGACATTTAAATCGGTACATGGATAGGATAGGTTTAGAGAGTTATGGGGTAAGTGCAGGCAGGTGAGACTAGTGTAGAAGGGGTATGTTGGTTGGTGTGGGCACGTTGGGCTGAAGGGCCTGTTTCCACGCTGTATCACTCTATGACACTATGAGAAAGGAACAGAGGAAGAACAGGCTACCAGAAAATGAAGAATTCAATGTTCACGTGTTGGTTATGCATGGGGGAATATTGGTTAAAATGCATTAATTAATGTGAGATTCACAATGGTCAACTTACAAACTGTTTGTCCTTTTATCAGACGATCTCAAATATAGGCAGACAAAATTCGATATGAGAAGCTCTTGTGAAGTAAAGCAAAAAGTCTTAAGAAAGCACACACAGTGTAGGATGGCCACTGGTCCTGATAAAGAGGGAGAAAGAGAGCGGGGAAGGGGAGGGGGAAGAGGGAGAAAGCAGGGACTTTTAAGACTTTAACAGGAAAGTAGTCCCTGCTTTCTCCCTCTTTCCCCGCCCCTTCCCAGCTCTCCCACAGCCCACTGTCTCCACCTCTTCCTTCCTTTCTTCCTCCTGCCTCCCCCCCCCCCCCCCCACCCCCACATCATTCTGAAGAAGGGTCTCGACCTGAAACGTCGCCTATTTCCTTCGCTCCATAGATGCTGCCTCACCCGCTGAGTTTCTCCAGCATTTTTGTCTACCTTCGATTTTCCAGCATCTGCAGTTCCTTCTTAAACATAAGCATTTAAGAAGTGGCCACACAAGCACTTGAACTGCTGGCATAGAAGGCAATGGCTCAAGAGTAGGAAGATGAAATTAATCTGAAGAAGGGTCTCCACATGAAACATCACCTATTTCTTTTCTCCAGCGATGTTGTCTGACCCACTGAGTTACTCCAGCTTTTTTTTTTTTTTTTGTTTTTCCTTCTTTGTTAAATATTTTTTATTAGACGTAAGAACATATTAAAAGCATATACTTGTCACATACATTCGTAATATTATTAATATTAACAATTATGTCTTATTTGTATTTCTATACATTTTTTTTTATTGCAGATAGAAAAAAATAGAGAAAAATAAAGTAAAAATAGAAAAAAAAAAAAAAAATGAGTGGAGTATTAAACAGGTTATCCATTATTGGAGATATATCCATGATTTGTTATATATGATTCTTCATCCATTCCTTTATTCAGGCTTCAGTCAGGCTCTCGCACCGAGCCATTTTGACCCTTTAAATATTCAATAAATGGAGACCATATCCCTGTGAAAAGATCCAACTTGTCCAGTAGGACAAGCCTTACTCTTTCCAGCTTTTTGTGTCTAACTATGGAATTAATACTGATGTGTGCCCACTGGTCGATGTGGGCTGAATGGCCTGTGCTTAATTCTACCCCTATACCTTATGAAACTGCAGAGGCCTTGCATCATCTTCTAGCCACAGGTGAAGTTCCAGAAGACTGGAGATGGTTAATGTTGACCTGCTATTTAAGAAGGGTAGAAAGGACAAGCCAGGGAACTACAGGCCGGTGAGCCTGACGTCTGTGGTGGGACAGGAACTACCTGCATTTGCACAGGTTGATTAGGGACAGTCAGCATGGGTAATTGTATCTCACAAATCTGATGAGTTTTATGAAAAGGATTGATCAGGGTGTTATCTATATTGATTTAAGCAAGCCCTTTGACAAGGTCCCACATGGCAGGCTGGTCTGGAATGATAGATCGTATGGAATCCGCAGTGAGCTGGCCAATTGGATTCAAAATTGTCTTGGCGGAATGAGTCAAGGGGCAGCACGGTGGCCCAGTGGTAGAGTTGCTTCTTACAGGCCTACAGTGCAAGAGACCCGGGTTCGGTCCTGACGACGGATGCTGCCTGTGTGGAGTTTGTACCTTCTCCCTGTGGCCGTGTGGGTTTTCTCCGGGTGCTCCGGCGTTCTCCCACATTCCAAAGACACGCAGGTTTGTAGGTTAATTGACTTTGGTAAAATTGTAAATGGACCCTAGTGTGTAGGATAGTGCTGGTGGACCGGGTGATCGCTGGGTCGGCACAGACTCGGTGGGCCGAAGGGCATGTTTTCGCACTGAATCTCTAAAGGTAGTTGCATGGGGCTGTTTTAATGATTGGAGTCCTGTGACCAGTGGAGTGCTGCAGGGGCCAGTGCTGGGTCCACTGTGTGTTTATTACCTACATTACCAATTTAGATGACATCTACTTAACAAAGTTTTATTACTTTGCAGATGACACCAACATCGGCGGGATAGTGGACAGTGAGGAAGGATACCTAAGTTTATATCAGATCCAATATCAGTTAAGAAAATGGGCCCGGTAATGGCAAATGGAATTTAACTCTGGCAAGTGTGAGGTGTTGCACTTTGGTATGTTAAACCAGAGCAGGACTAACACAATAGTGGAGCCCGGGAGAGTTTTGCTGAACCGAGATCTGGGAGTATGGGCGCATGGCTCCCTGACGGTGGACCAGGTGGGGAAGAAGGGAAGAGTATTGAGTACAAAAATTGGGACATCATGATGCTATTACACTAGTAGTTGGTGAGACCACACGGAGTACGATACTCCCAGCTACAGTAAGGATGTTATCAAATGGAACAGGGTGCAGAAGAGCTTCACCAGGACGTTACCTGGGCTTGCAGGCTTGAGTTATAGAGAGAGGTTGGATAGACTGAGACTTTGGTTCTTTACAGCAAAGGAGGTGACGGGTGACATTAACGAGATGTACAAGGTCCTGAGGGCATGGGTAAAGTGAACACTCTCAGCCTTTTTTCCCAGTGCAGAGGATTCTAAACCTAAAGGGCATAAGCTTGAGGTGAGAGGAGAGAGCTTTAAGAATTGAGCTCAGGGGCATTTTTTTCACTCAGAGGGTAGTCCATATCTATAACAAGCTGTTAGAGGAAGCACTAGAAACAAATACAATTATGACTTTTTAAAGACCTCCGGATAAATATATGAATAGGAAGGGTTTAGAGGACTAGTCCACATTGCCAACTCGGCCAGCATAGACAATGCGGGCTGAAGGGCTTGTTTCTGTGCAGTGTTTCTCTATCACTCTAACATCTACATCCTTGTCCTTTTGCTTGCCAAAATTTAAAGTCTGGATAAACTGAGGTTAAGAGGGCAAGATAGATCAGCAATGATTGAATGGCGGAGCCGAATGGCCCAATTCTGCTCCTATCACATGAACATATGAGCTTATGAACTTCATGACCTTTCCCATTTACCAAGTTTGTATCCAAGATTTTTGGCCTTGACCAGTTGCCTTCACTGAAATGACTGTGCATTGAATGCCAGTCGTGTGGCTGACAAGTTCTGTTCAAACTAATTTAGAGTTGCATTAACTTTTATCCTTTATGTTCTTTGCATGCAATACTTTCATGTTTCTTGTAGTAGCTCTACCAAAGTATAAAGATTTATTTTTGTAAGCTTGAGCACCAAATTCAAAATAAGCTTGCTCAAAAAACAGTCATTTTTGTTATTTCTTTCCTTGCTCTGCTGGGGTTTGTCAGGAGTACAAACTGCTTCCTATCTGTTAAGTTTAGATATCACTCAAAATGTCAAGCATCATTATTGGTAACGTACTTCAACTGACAACCCATGATTTAAAGCGAGTTCATTTCTGGCACGGTAAAATTAAACTAATACTAAAAATAACATTGTTTACACCAATGACAACCCTTGTATACTGCAGACCAGATGGAAAGTCTCCTTCCTTATATTACCAAAAATAGGAAGCCATTTAACCCATGGTGCCTAAGACAGGTCCTGTCAGTCACATTCTCTGTACCACAGCAACTTATTTTCTCCCACATGTCCATCGACTACTCTTAACTGTTCTCTTGTGAGATGTTTATAATATTATTTTCTCCCACATGTCCATCGACTACTCTTAACTGTTCTTTTGTGAGATGTTTATAATAAAGTAACTGGCTTTTCTCTTTCTTTCTCTATCTTTCCCTTTTTTTTCTCTTTTCCTCTCCAGGGTCTATCTCTTAATCTCCGGTCTCTAACTCTTCAAGGGTTTCCTTTCCCTCTGTCACGCTTTTGCACTCTCACATCTCTTTTTCACTTTTCTACTTTCTTTGCTGGTATTTCTCTCTCTTTCCTAAAGCCTTAAAAAAATAAGGGGTACAATGACTGTAATATGATATAAGGGATGTACACAGATGTAACTGACGGTACCTCTAATAAATATATATTTTTTTAAAACTGTTCTTTTGCCACTTACAGTCTCTGCACTAAAGCATAATTTACAGGAGCCAGATAATGACTGCAGCATCTTTGTGATGTGGGAAAAGGTGGAAGCCAGAGCATTGTGAAGATCAGTGCGGGGAGGTATCAATATGAGATCAAAAAAGGGATGGTGTTGCGGCTCCTGAAGAGCATTAAGGTGTCTAAATCTGCAGGGCGTCTTGGGATCTACTCCAGGCTACTGAGAGTGACAAAAGAGGAGATTGCAGGGGTCTTGTATCTCTAGCCACAGGCAAGATCCCAGAGGTCTGGAGATAAGCCAATGCTGTTCATTTGTTTAAAACATGAAGTAGAGATGTTCTAGGAAATTATAGTCGGTGAGCCTTGCATCAGTAGTTGGGAAATCTCTGGAAAATATACTTCGGGATAGGATTTACTCTACCGGTCTAAAATAAAAGGGAATTAGGGTTAATGTGTGTTTAGTGTAAAATGAGTTGTTAATGGTCAACGTAGACTCAGTGGATGTTATATTTTAAGTTCTTTAAAAGATATGCAAAGGGATACAAATAGATTGTACAAAATGTTCAGAAAATTAGAATATTTATAAAGCTCAGAGATCTGTGTGTCCTCACACAAGAAATAAAGTTAGAATGCAAGTGTACCAAGCAATTAATACAGATGGAACATTACCACATGGTGGCACAGCAGTAGATTTGCTGCCTTACACAGTGCCAGATTGTGACCACAGATGCCCCCTGTACGGTGTTTGTATGTTCTCCCCGTGTCCTGCATGGGTTTTCTACAGGAGCTCCGGTTTCCTCCTACACTACAATGGTGTGTGTAGGCTAATTGGCTTCAGTAAAATTGTAAATTGTCCCCAGTGTGTAGGATGGCGTTAGTGTGCAGGGATCGCTGGTCTGCATAGACTCAGTGGGCCGAAGGGCCTGGTTCTGCGTTGTATCTCTATACTAAACTAAACTAATTACCTTTATTGCATGAGAGATGAAATACAAAAGTGGTAAGACTTGCCACAGCTGTAGAGTACTTTGGCGAATTCACATCTGGAGTTGTGAGTGCAGGTGTGGCCTCATTTGATGATACACTTGCCTATGAGACAGTGCAGTGACTAGGTTGACTCCTGGGATGAAGCCGTTGTCCTACGAGACTAGGCCTCTGATCTCTCGAGTTTAAAAGCAGTCATGTAGTTGAAAAATGCAAGATTCCATGGGTTGATCCCCTGAGATTTTAAAACCAGGGGGAAATGTCTCAGAATGAAAGGGAAATTCATTGAAGATTAATGACCAGGAATTTCTTCTTCCAAAAATCTTTCAAATTCTCTTCTCCATAGCAACACAACTTTTGGTTTAATCCTCTGCAATTGTCATAGAAAGATACAGCATTGAAACAGGATTTCTTCATGTCGACCAATGCTGCCTATCTGTACTAATCCCATTTGATGGGGGTTTGCATCCCTCTTTGCTATTTCTAAGTATGACCTCCTCTAGCTAAAAATTTCCCAACTTTTCCTCGACTCTGATGAACACTCATCGACTCACATTAACGGCAGTTCTCTTTCTACAGAGCCACGAGGAACTGCAGATCCTAGAATCTTGAGTAAAACACAAAATACTGGAGGAACTCAGGTGAAGCATCAGATGTCGCCTGATCTGCTGGGCATTTTTATATTTCATATTCTGGATACAGAATTGACTTCATGGGTGGCAGCAGGTGGTGGAAGGTTGTTTTTCAGACTGGAGGCCTGCGACCAGCGGTGTGCCTCAGGGATCAGTGCTGGGCCCATTGGTGTTTGTGGTTTCCATCAACGATTTAGATAGGAATGTGCAAGGCATTAGTAAGTTGGGTTTAAACGGGGAGGCCTGGAAACTCTTCAATCCTTTTATCAAAAATGTATTTTCATCTCTGGCTTTAGTCCACTATCTGCTTATCAATGTCCTCCTCTCCGCCCCCCCCCCCCCCCCACCCCGCCCCCCTTCTATTAACTTTGAATGTTTTTTTAATAAACCAGCATCTGCAGTTCCTTGTTGCTACAAGGTATTGAGCTTAGAGGTTGGCCTGTTAAGTTACAGTTGTACGTTGGTGAGGCCAGATTTGGAGAATTGTTTGGTTCCGGTCACCCAGCCAAAGGAAGGATGTCATTAAGGTGGAAAGAGAGTAGAGTAGATTTATGAGGATGCTGCCAGGGTTCAAGGGCATGAACTGAAGGGAGAGATTGGACAGGCTACTTTAGTCCTTGGAGCACAGGGCACTAAGGGGTGATCTTATAGAGGTGCGTAAAATCATGAGGGGAATTAATAGGCTGAATGCACAGAGTATTTTACACAGGGTGCCACCATCAGCAGTGGCAGACTCGCCAACAGTTTGTCTGTCCTTTCTTCTTTTTTGTTATTCTAGTTTGTGCTAAAAGTATGTTTTAGTGTTCCTTGGTTTGTTTTATGTGGGGGTAGGGGTGGGGGTGCTTGGAGGAATTTTTTTTTTCAATCTCTTACTTGCGATGTGATTTGTTTCCGCATCGTATCTCCGTCCCCGCTGCGACCTAACATCGTGGAGTTGGCGGCCTTTCCTGGAGACCGACCCAGCGCTCCAAGCCGCGGGAGTCTGCGGGACTTTAACACAGTGGAGCTTGCGATCCCTTTGCTGGGGATCGAAGCTCCAACCGCGGGGCCTGTGGACTTTAAAGTCGTGAAGCCCGCGGTCTCCGGTAAGAAGAGGCTGATTCGGGAGCTCCATGCCGCGGAGAGTTTCAACCGCCCCGACGCGGGAGATTCGATCACCCCGACAGGGGCTTCGATCGTCGGCTGCCGGGGCTTTGATCGCCCCGACTGCGGATGGTTTGACTGCCCCGACCTCAGGAGAAATAAGAGGAAGGATATGGAACTTTATTGCCTTCCATCACAGTGAGGAATGTGGAATGCACTGTGATGGATGTTTATGTTGACTTTTATGTGGTTGTGTGTCTTGTTGCTTTTCACTTAGTACGGCTGTCTGGTAACTCAAATTTCACTGTACCTTAACTGGTACACATGACAATAAACTTGAAACCTTGAGGATGAAGAACCAGAGGATATAGAGGGAGGAAAGATTTAGTAGGGCAATTCTTTCTCACAGAAGGTGGTGGTGGGTATATGGAACAAGCTGCTAGAGGGGGTAGTTGAGGCAGGTAGAGGAACAATATTCAAAAGACACTTGGACAGGTACATGGATAGGATAGGTTCACAGGGATATGGGCCAAATGGAACCAACTTCAATGGGGCATGTTGTTCGGCATGGACGAGTTGGGCGAAGGGCTTGTTTCTGTGCTGTGCGACTATATTTCATGTTTAAAGTGTATACAATACTTTGCTTTTGGCTCTCAAATTCTATCAATCAGAGAGAAAACGCTGCCTGAAGTGAAACTATTACAAATTGGAATAAATTTAAAGTTGTTGAAGATATAATGTCGTATAATGTCGTATAAGGTTGGTAGTGATTCCAGTGTACGGCACTAACCTCTCCCTGCTCGACACATCAATTGGTTTTTCACACGAAAGTGCCATAAAGTAGTATTTTGATTTTCAGTCACACTTCATTCCAGCATAAGACAGACAATCCATAGAGCAAAATTTCTATTTATAATTACAATTCAAAATACTTTTGAAACATGCAAAAAAAAACTTTTAATACAAAATCTTTTCAAATGTGTGGACTTTTTTTGTGAAAAAAAACATCCATCGGAATTGTATAAAACTAGGATAAGTTGCATAGATGATGTAATGACAAGGTACAGTATATGTCCTCACACACCTGCAGGGCATAATTTGAAACCATTACACACGCGCAACTTAAGTCCAAAACAAAATATGCCTTTTAAGAGTTTGGAATGTAGCATCAAGTCCATTTCAGTAAATAACTAGAAAACAAAAAGGCACCTATTTTTTGTTCCACACTCTTTAAAATAATTGTTCAATAAGTGACCAGATGAAGCACCTTTCTTCCCATTTGGCACTCTTTAACCTTCATCGAAGTGTAGCTATATACAAAAGCTATTATAGAAATGTACATACTTCAAAGCTTTGAAAAATAGTTCCTCCTCTGTTTCACTTTATTTCCCCAAACAGAAAGGTAATATGGGTCTTGAGGAATCACCTACAACAATAAATCATTCTACCACATTCAACCAAAATAGATCTTTTCATCTATAAAAGGGAAGAAACTGAAGTAAACTATCCCCTAAATTGAACAAGAGCTCATTTGGTTTGGACAAAGATGTTTGGGGAATTTTATGTTTAAATACAAAGCTATAGTAAACTGCAAAGTTTCTTACCGATGCTTTTGCAGTTCTTTCCCTTAAATCATCCCAGTCCACTGAGGGACTGTGTTATTTGTAACAGACTGCATCTCACCAAATGAACAGAACGTACAACTTGTTCTGGTATAAAAATACAAGAAAGTACATTTGGTGCCCTGGAAGTCAAAACTATTAAGTTTTTGACACAATATTTAAAGATGGTGAATTTTAAAATGGCAGTTCTGTTCCCTGTTAAAAGATGGGCTATCAAAACACAAGGAGTTGCCCAGATTTGAAAAAGGGAGTCCTTCCCTTATACAAGGAATTGCATTTTAACCTTTTGTGGGCCATTACATTTTAATCTTACATGGACCACCGCATTTTAAACTTATTCCAAAGCTGGCGAGTTTTTTCACAAGCAATAATGAACAACAAATGTAAACATATGTTTAAAAAGTATAGAAAAATTGGCATTAAGTGCTTTGTCCTTTATGAATGCATGTTACAACACTTTTTTCCAGCCATTTAATTGAACAATGGACGAATAATTCTAAATAATTATTTTTTTTTTTTAAATAGGCGGTCAAAATAAGCTATGTTGGGACATATTGCAACTCCAGCAAGTAGAGCAAGCTCACTACATCGCAACTTTGAGAAAGGAAAAGGCAAGTTAGAAATATTCTCCTAGGAATCCTCCTAGTTAAATTGTGATTAGCTTTGTGTGTACAATAAATAATGTTGGAAGTGGAATGTTTGAGGGCAACTTATGATATGGATCATATTGTAGTTCCTATTTTTCTGTTGTACAACGCCACTTTCACAATAATTGTTGTATGCCTCAAATCCACAACCATGATTCCAGATGCAACTCAAATTCACTCAAAAGTATTTTGAGATGGAAACTGAATGTGCCTGTAATGATTATTTAGCATCACTGATCAATCCAGCAAATTCAGAACTGCTTTGATTTGTTACTAAGTGTCCTTGCTTAATGCAAATTAAAAATGGATCCCAATTGATAATGAGATGTTGTATGAAGAAGACCCAAGGGCCTGACGATTCTAGAATCTGGAACAAAAAACAAAGTGCTGGTGGAACTCAACCGGTCAAGCAGCATCTGAGGTTTAGTTTAGAGATAGAGCACGGAAACAGGCCCTTCGGCCTACCCAGTCCGCCCCGAACAGGGGTCCCTGCACGCTAACACTCTGAGGACAATTTACAATTTTACCAAGCCAATTAACCTCCAAACTTGTATGTCTTTGTAGTGTTGGAGGAAACTGGAGATCCTAGAGAAAACCCACGTAGGTCACGGAGAGAATGTACAAAATCCGTACAGACAAGCACCCGTAGTCAGGATCGAACCAAGGTCCCTGACGATGTAAGGCAGCAACTCTTCCACTGTGCCACCTCACCGCCTGATCAGGTATCAAAGGGAGACCTTCATACAAGGTCAGGCCCAAATCATCAACCATCCCTTTACTCCCACAGATGCTGCTTGATCCATTGAGTTCCTCCATCAATTTGTTTCTTGCTTAAGATTCTCTATGTTGATTGTTAGTATCCTTATTATTAATGCTGCCCACTGTCATGTAATAAATAGGTCCACCATTCCAAATTAAGGTCAGTGAGATGTAGTCTTCCAACTGATGGCATGCCGTTATTTATGATACCTTAACAAGAAAGACATTTCTATAATAGGTTACACAGTAAACTATCAAAGATCAATAGAGATGCTGCACCAACCCTAACTTTGTCATCCCAAGGAAGATCTAATATAAATCACATTCAAATTTAATTATATATCATAAATGTCAATGATCTTAAGAAGCAGCCACCATTCTCAAAACGCAGTGCAATGCGCACTATGTGAAGTCACAATCTAATACTGATAAACAACCCTCATTAAAAAGATTGTATGGAAGTAAGCATGAGGAAAATGGCTAGAAGCAGCTTACTGTGGGCAAGAACGTGTTTGTGTTTGACTTTTGCACAAAATTACTCCCAAAACCTCAGGTAAACATTGATAAACAGACTCTGCAGTGCAGATTATGGCTGTGATTGCAGATTCCTGTGCACTGCTTCCCTCTTTATACAAAAGAAAAGGCACTCGTTTAACATTTACAGCATGGCTGATGAGATCAATGGTCCGTTTCTGAAATACTCATAACCAATTTGGCAATTTAGTAGCTGGACGGAACGTAATCAAAGATTATCAAATTCTATCTTGCAATAGATGTTGGCGCACTGAACAAAAGACTAAAAACAAAAGTGAATCTTCCAAAGATTCTGGTCCCCCATCGAAGGAATTGAAACAAAACACTACTGTAGCGGACTGTACATTTTGACACTGCGATGGCTTCCTTTTAAAAACAAAATGAGGAGTTAAAACGATTGCTATAAAGTCATCTTTGAGTCTGCATCCAACTGAAACTGGCTGAGCAAAGCCAAATTGCTATCAAATCCACACCGAGGTCTTGCCATCCCCAGATTTGCTGCTCAGGCTACTTTTGCTTGACCCTGCCTTCTTCTTTTCTCTGGTGGGGTTTGGAGGATGGTTGTGGTCATTATAAGCCTGGAACGCCAGGTCCAACTGCTCCTGGGCCATCTTCAGTTGCCGCTGCACGCGCTCCAAGTTGATCGGCACATTTTCATCATTGCTGCCGTACTGCTGCTCTTGAGCAATGTTCTCTTTGTTCTGCTTGTAGGCTATTTTAGCATTGGAAAGGTCAGTGTATGGGATCTGATCCGGCTTGACTGCAATGTTGTAACCAGGAGGGGCTGACGGAGAGTTCCATGTATAAGGCTGACTGTAACTAGTCTCCTCTAGAGAGTTTTGCTTGTTTTTAAACATATCCCTTATCATCCCAAATCCCAGATGGATCATCTCCCAGATATCTATGACCAAACAGAGGCAGCTTACTCCGTACATCAACAGCAGAAAAATAGTCTTCTCAGTTGGCCTGGATACAAAGCAGTCCACGCGGTGAGGGCAAGGGTCGCGAACACACTCGTACCTTGCCTCTACCTCAAAGCCATACAAGATGTACTGGCCCACAAGGAAACACACCTCAAATAAAGTTCTTGCAAGCAACTGCAGAACGTAAATTTTCATCAGGCCATCCTGCTTAATCCGTCGCCGTCCATCGTGCTTGTTCAGGCCCTTCTGCTCTTTGTTTCCCTGATCGCTGTGCAGCTCTATTTCTGGATAGAGTATGGGATCCTCTATGTTATCGTCCTCAGCCTCCTCCAGGGCTCGATGCTGCTTCCACTGCACCGCATACTGGTGCTTCTTTGGTTTCCGGGCCCTGCCCTCGGGGTCTTCCTTCGCCGTGATCTTGTGCACGGCGTAGCCCAGGTAGAGAATGGACGGCGTGACGATGAGTATTATCTGGAAACACCAGAACCTCACGTGGGATAGCGGGGCAAAGGCATCGTAGCAGACGTTCTCACAGCCTGGCTGGTTCGTGTTGCAGACAAACTTGGTCTGCTCATCGTAGTAGATGGACTCCCCGCCCACCACCGTCAGCACAATGCGGAATATGATGAGCACCGTCAGCCACAGCTTGCCCACAAACGTGGAGTGGTTGTGGATTTCCTCCAGAAGCCTCGTTAGGAAGCTCCAGCTCATGTTATTCAATCAGTTTTCCAATCCGTTCCTGCAGCACAACAGACATCATCATTAAAAACAGACCGGAGTATTGATGCGAGCACGATCGAAAAAACTAAATTAACATTTATAGTTAGGTAGAGAGACAGCATGGAAACAGGCCCTTCGGCCCACCAAGTCCACGTCGACCATCACATAAGTACTACGTTATCCCATTTCCACAACACTTGTACCCTATCTGAGATGCTTATCTAAAATGTGAGATTTATAGTGGCGATTGATAGATTCCGGTTTAGTACGGGTGCCTGAGGTTATGGGGAGAAGGCAGGAGAATGGGGTTGTGAGGGAAAGATAGATCAGCCATGGTTGAATGGTGGACTAGACTTGATGGGCTGGTTGGCCAAATTTAGTTCCTAGAACTTATGATGTATCTAAGTGCTTCTGGATTGTGACACTTGTACTGAACTGAATACAAACATGAATTTCACTGCACTGATAATGTTCCATTGAACCATCCTTACACATTAGGGGCAATTTACAGGAGCCATTAACCTACAAACCTGCACGTCTTTGGAATGTGGGGGGAAACCGGAGCACCCAGAGAAAGCCCACGCAGTCACAGGGAGAACGTACAAACTCCACACAGACAGCACCCGAGGTCAGGATCAAACCTGGTCTCCAGCCTTCAGAAATTGATGCTTTTCCAGCTGATTAATCCAATATTTTTATATTTGCAGATAGTTTTCTATCTAAAAGCTAACACTCTTTTCAAATGATTAATCATGGCTTTTAGATAGACACAAAACGCTGGAGTAACTCAGCGGGACGGGCAGCATCTCTGGAGAGAAGGAATGGGTGACGTTTCGGGTTGAGACCCTCATGTCTTTTAGATAGCCCCATGGATATGAATGAAATGGAAGGATATGATTCATGTGCAGGCAGAGATTAGTTTCACTTGGCATCATGTTTCACCCAGATATTTGGTCCGAAGGGCCTATTCCTGTACTGTATAGTTCTATGTTCTAAACATACCTTAAAAAATTCTAAACCTTCCACACAATAATACCTAAGAGCACACATATTAAACATTCAAGGGAGACAAAAATGCTGGAGAAACTCAGCGGGTGAGGCAGCAACTATGGAGCAAAGGAATAGATGATGTTTCGGGACGAGACCCTTCTTCAGACTGAGGGGGGGGGGGGGGAAGAGGAAAGGAAGAGGCGGAGACAGTAGGCTGTGGGAGAGCTGGGAAGGGGAGGGGAAGGAGGGAGAAAGCAAGGACTACCTGAAATTGGAGAAGCCAATGTTCATACCGCTGGGGTGTAAACTACCCAAGCGAAATATAAGGCGCTGCTCCTCCAATTTATGATCCTCGCTTTGCTCCTCCAATTTATGGTGATCCTCACTCCAGGACAGAAAGGTCGGATTCGGAATGGGAGGGTTGAAGTGCTGGGCCACCAGGAGATTTGTTAATGCGAACCGAGCGGAGGTGTTGGGCAAAGCGACAGCCAAGCCTGCGCTTGGTCTCACCGATGTAGAGCAGTTGACACCTAGAGCAGCGGATGCAATAGATGAGGTTTGTAGGAGGTGCAGGTGAACCCCTGCCTCACCTGAACGACGGCTTGGGTCCTTGGATGGAGTCGAGGGGGGAGGTTTTTAAAGCGACAAGTGTAGCATTTCCTGCAAGGGAAAATATCGGGGGAGGGGGTGGTTTGGGTGGGAAGGGAGGACCTCCTGCACCCATGCCGAACTCACTGACGTCATCCATTTCACCACTCACTCCCCATCCCCCCCACTCGTAACAAGGACAGAGTCCCCCTTGTCCTCACCTTCCAGCCCACCAGCCGTCACATACAACAGATAATCCTCCGACATTGTCGCCACGTCCAACGGGATCCCTCCACTGCCCACGTCTTCCCATCTCCTCCCCTTTTGGCCTTCCACAGAGACCGCTCCCTCCATAACTCCCTGGTCAATTCGTCCCTTCCCACCCAAAACCACCCCCTCCCTTGGTACTTTCCCTTGCAAACGCAGGAAATACTACACTTGTCGCTTTACCTCCCCCCTCGACTCCATCCAAGGACCCAGGCAGTCTTTCCAGGTGAGGCAGAGGTTCACCTGCACCTCCGCCAACCTCACCTATAGCTTCCACTGCTCTAGGTGTCAACTGCTCTACATTGGTGAGACCAAGAGTAGGCTTGGCGATCGCTTCGCCCAACATCTCCGCTCGATTCACATTAACCAATCTCCTGGTGGCCCAGCACTTCAATTCCTCCTCCCATTCCGAATCCGATTCTGTCCTGGGTCTCCTCCATGGCCAGAGTGAGTCCCACCGCAAATTGGAGGAGCAGCACCTCATATTTCACTTGTGCAGTTTACACCCCAGCAGCATGAACATTGACTTCTCCAATTTCACGTAGTCGTTGCTTTCTCCCTCCTTCCCAGCCCTTCCCAGCTCTCCCACAGCCTCCTGTCTCCGCCTCTTCCTTTCTTCTTCCCGCCCTCCCCACCCCCACCCTTCTGAAGAAGAGTCTCGACCCGAAACATCACCTATTCCTTTGCTCCATAGATGCTGCCTCACCCGTTGAGTTTCTCCAGCATTTTTGTCTACCTTCGATTTTTCCAGAATCTGCAGTTCCTTCTTAAATATTAAACATTCAACATCATTTGGAAGTCTGAAATGAAAACAATCAATGTCTTAAAGAGAAACAGGTTAATATTTCAGCTGTTTTATTAAAACAGTGATTAGTATGGGTGCCAGGGGTTATGGGGAGAAGGCAGGAGAATGGGGTTGAGAGAGAAAGATAGATTGAATGGCGGAGTATACTTGATGGACAGAATGGTCTAATTCTGCTCCTGTCACTTGAATTTAAGAAAAACATAATTAAAACGAGGGGAAGAGGAGAGGAGAGGGCAGCAGCAGGGAGAGGTCACAGAGAGAATTAAAATGAAGGAACAGGGGTAGGAGAGGTGAGATGACAAAGTGAACAAGTCAGTGAGGATGTGCAAGTTTTGGATACATTCAAGTGTCCCCACCGACCATTACGGTAATCACATAGATACACTTGGAGTGGAGAGACAGAAGGAAAGGGTGACGTTTTGGGTCGAGACCCTTCTTCAGACCCGAAATGTCATCCATTCCCTCTATCCAGAGATGCTGCCTGTCCCGCTGAGTTACTCCAGCAATTTGTGTCTACCTTCGGTGTAAACCAGCATCTGAAGTTCCTTCCTACACATTAATTACATAGTCTGCAGCAGTTCACAGGCACCAGATTCCTGGCTTTCATTTAAAGAATAATTAAATGGTTTAGCTTTTGGTTTGGTTTCGTGTAGTGGCAAGTGTACTGTGAAAAGCTTATTTTGCTTGCCAACCAGACAGCAGAGAGACAATACATGATTACAATTGAGCCATTCATAGTGTACAAGAGATATATAAACATACACCATCTCTGGAGAAAAGGAATAGGCGACGTTTCAGGTCGAGACCCTTCTTCAGACTCAACCTGATGCGTTGCCTGCTCCTTTTCTCTAGAGATGCTGTCTTACCCGCTGACTTACTTTTTGTGGCTATCCTCGGTTTAAACCATCATCTGCAGTTCCTTCCTACACATATAAAAACATACTGCAGTCTTCTGATGTCAAAGCATTAAAAAAATTAAAAAATAAATCACTGGAAAAATAATTTGCAGGGAGTGGCCCTTCACATGTACTTTTGAAACAACGAAACTTTATATTTTACATCGTTCAGAATCTGCCTTGGCAAATAGTCTTGTGTTAATATTATCTTTCACAAGGTGGAGCCACTGCAACAGTTGTGTGGTCCTTTATTCAGCAGATGTGTATCGTCTGCCTATGACTTTCTTAATCCTATTCTCCTAGACAACTCCACCTGCAAAAGGTTTCTTTATCACTTCCATTCATGATCCTAAAAACCGCAATAAAAATCACTCAATAACTTCCCATTTTTTCCCAAAAAGAGCAAGCCCAGGTTGCCTCCTCTGTGACCCCCAGGTTCAGGCCCTTCAAGAAAAAGAACGAGGTCACGGAGAGGGGGGAGAGCAGGGAAAATGAAAGAAGATGTTTCTCCCAAACAACTAATAGGCTCTTGAACGCCACTAAATATTAACTAAACAAAACGTCACCTGTTCCTTTTCTCCACAGATGCTGCCTGACCCGTTGAGCCTCCAACTTTTTGCATCTATCTTCATTTCCTCCCTGCACAAACTATGAGCCATCTTGATTGCAATAAGGACCTCAAGCTTTTTGCACTAGAATTGTGTTTTTTTTAATTATTTATTTTTGGTTCATTATGTTATCTATGAGTATTGTGTTTACAGGCCTGTTATTCTGCTGCAAGAATTTCATTGTTCCATCGTTAGTGCACACGACAATTAAATACTCTTCACACTGAAGGTTTAAAGCCCTGTCCCGCGGTACAAGTTCATTCCAAGAGCTCCCCCGAGTTTTAAATAAATCAAACTCGTGGTAAGCACGGAGAATGAATGTAGCGGGTACGTCGGAGCTCGGGGATGTCTCTTAGCGGCTCGTAATGCTAACGACAGGTACTCGGGAAGACTCGCTAACGGCAGGTAAGCACGGAAGACTCGTGAAGCCCCGAGGACTGACGAATGGCCATTACTGTAAATTTCAGAGTTCGAATCAGGACGAACTCGGGAGAGCTCTTGGAATTAATTCGTACTGTGGGACAGGGCTTTTACAGGACCTCACTTCATAATTTAACTCTTGGAACCCTGATCAATGTCCAATGATTCTGCACAGGGTCGCCTCCGAGGTTAACATAGCAGGAGTTGTGGGTAGTAATCCAGAAGCGATCTAACTAGGGCTTTGTACAGCTACAGCAAATCTTCCCAATCCGTAACTTTAACCATCCATGTTCTCCAGGAATGCTGTCTGACCCACTAAGTTGCTCCAGACTGTCTGCCTTTTTTGGTAAACTAGCATCTACATCCCTCCCTATTATATTCCAGCCCTTATGGCATTAAAGCTCTGTAATTGTTATATGGTTTAATGGTTAACATAACATTAGCCTTTAATTACCTTATTTTAATAAAAGCAATGCCTTGTCATCACATATTGATGATTTGTACACACACACACACACACCACGCACATATATCTCTGTGGATGCCCATGGTCCTAGTTTTATTATATGTGACTCAAATCGTTTCTTTAATAAGAAGTGTACAGGGCAGTTTCGATGCTGCGCTTTACGAGAGGTTGGAGCGGGTTCCATGGAGTGAAAGACATTGGGTGACATTTTGTGAGATTGGAGGATCCAGCCTGTCCCAAACCTGTTGGGCATTCCGCGGATAAAGGTGGGGATTGGGGTGGGGGTAGAAGTCCAGTTGGATGGTGTAAAGGACAGCTTCACAGAGGGAAGAAAACATTCCCAGAGGAAGGGGCACTTTAAACATACAGACAGCTGGCAGAAAATTGGAAATACCAGCTTAAATGGGGATGTAAGGAAGAGAGCAGGAAGTAGACACAGGAGACGACACGAGAGGAAAATGAAAACGCCTGTGGCTTCTAGAGTTTGAAGTTTGCCTGTAAGCACGTTTAGCATAATATTAGAGCTACCTTGATCATCATATGAGCAGTACTACTAATTTTAGTGGAGGGTAGTGAATAGCCTCAGTAATTTCCACGAGCAGTTGATTGCATTAAAGATGGGGAAATATGAACAAGTCACTCAATCTTCAGACTTTACAGATACATCGCGGAAACAGGTCCTTCGGCCCACCGAGTCCGCACCAACCGGCGATCCCCCGTATGCTAGCGCTACACTACACATTGGGGACAATCAACAATTTACAGAAGCCAATTAACCTGCAAACCTGGACGTCTTTGGAGTGTGGAAGGAAACTGGAACACCTGGAGAAAACCAACGCGGTCACAGGGAGAGCATACAAACTCCGTACAGACAGCACCCGTAGTCAGGATTGAACCTGGGTCTCTGCAGTAACTCTACCGCTGCGCCACTGTGCTGCTCTCAATCCTGTGAGTCTGCTCTGTCATTTTATCAAATGTGTGAAATCTCGTACCTTAACTCTTATCCTCCTTCAGAGTCACTTATCCTTGTCCTTACTACTCGTCTTGGATCAGAATCAGATTAGATTATGGTCATATATACCAGCTGCAATGAAATCCCTTGTACAAATGAAGGGATACTGTAAACATGAGAACATCTTCAAATAAAGTGACACCACTCTCCCGCGCCATCTTAAAGTTTTACCCGTAAAGTTAACCTCAGGCTTTAAGCATTAGCCTGAACCAGTGCCCAAGCCCTCAGGAGCAGCCATTTCCAAATCCGCACATTTGATAAATAAAAAAGTGCGCTGGTTTTCAAATCAAATCATCCAAGACTAAACTTTCAAACCTCACTTGTTCTGGTACTCACACACAAAGGAACTAGCTTTGATTTCAAATCTATCATACTCTTCATCACTCTGAAGACGTGCCTCCAGCAAAACCCATTCCCTCCACAGACGCTACCTGTGATTGTGGATGATCAGCCATGATCACATTGAATTGCGGTGCTGGCTCGAAGGGCTAAATGGCCTACTCCTGTGCCTATTAGAAACATAGAAATTAGGTGCAGGAGCAGGCCATTCGGCCCTTTGAGCCTGCACCGCCCTTCAATATGATCACGGCTGATCATCCAACTCAGTATCCCTACCTGCTTCTCTCCATACCTTGATCCCCTTAGCCACCCCCAAGGGCCACATCTAACTCCCTCTTAAATATAGCCAATGAACTGGCCTCAACTACCCTCTGTGGAAGAGAGTTCCAGAGACTCGCCACTCTCTGTGTGAAAAAAGTCTTTCTCATCTCGGTCTTAAAGGATTTCCCCTTTCCTTAAGCTGTGACCCCTTGTCCTGGACTTCCCCAACATCGGGAACATCTTCTGCATCTAGCTGTCCAACCCCTTAAGAATTTTGTAAGTTTCTATAAGATCCCAAGTTTCTATAAGATTGTTTATGTATTTATGGATCCCCTCTCATTTTAAACATATGCCCTCTGGTTCTTAATTCTCCTACTCTGGGTAAAATTGTGCAATCTCCTCATGGTCTTGTACACCTCCATACGATTACCCTTCACCCTCTGTGCTCCAAGTAGGAATGAGTCAGTCATACAGCACAGAAACAGACCACTCAGTCCAACGCCTCCATGCCAACGCAAGATGGCCCATCTAATTTAGTCCATTATCTCCGAAAAATTTCCTATCCATATGTGACCGTCAAGTCTCTCTACACCCCCATCTCCACCAGGACGGTCTCTAAATGCCCTACGAGATCTTCCTCGACAGAGGAGGCATCCCATACCGGTCCACTGACTCCTTCCTCCGCTAGCGGAGTTGGTCTTTCCCTCAATAATTCTCTTTTGACTCCTCCCATTTCTCCAACACAAGGCGTTGTATGGCACACGCATGGGCCCCAGCTACGCTTGCCTCTTTGTCGAACAATCTTGTTCTCGGCGTACCTCTCGGGCCCCAGCCCCGACTCTACCTCCGTTCATCGACGAATGCTTTGGTGTCAAATCCTGCACCCATCACAACTGGACTGACTTCATCATTTATCACAACTTCCATCCGGCACTCAAATACACTTGGACCATTTCCGACATCATTCCTTGACTCACCATCTTATTGCAGGTGATACGCTCCTGATGACATCCACTGACAAACCAACTGAATCCCACAGCTACCTGGACTTTCTCTTCCTCACACCCTGTTCCTGTAAGGACTCCATCCCCTAGTCCCAATTACTCCGTCTACGCCGCATCTGCTACCAGGAGAGGTGTCCCACACAAGGTCATCACAATGGCCTCATTCTTCAGTGAACGGGATTCCCTCCCCTTACTATATATGAGGCTCGCATCAGGGTCCCTCCATCCTGCAACACTGCCATCTCTCCCCATTCCCCCACCGCAAAACAAGGCGCAGAGTCCCCTGCCTCACCTTTCACCCCGTCAGTCTTGCAAATACACACATGGTCCTCAGCCAGTTTCGCCACCCTCCAACGGACCCCTCCACTGCACATCTTCCCATCTCCGACCCCGTATGCATTCCGCAAAGGGGACCGCTCCCTCCGCAATCCCTTGTCATCTTCCCTTCATCACGCTCTACCCTTCCCCGGGGCACTTTCCCTTGCAACCGCAAGAAATGCTACACTTGTCCTTCACCTCCCCCCTCCACTCCTTTCAGGGACCCAGGCAGTCCTTCCAGGTCCGGACAGAGGGTCACCTGCACCTCCTCCAAAACCTCATAGACTGCTTCCGGCTGCTCAGATGCCAAATGATCTATATCGGTAGACCAAGGGGAGGTCTTGGCCTGACGATCTGTTTCGCCGAAAACACCTCCCGGCTCGAGTCCGCAATAACCAACCCGACCTCCTGGTGGCCTCAGCACTTCAATCCCCTTCCATTTCCGTATCCCGACCTATCGGTCATGGGCCTCTCACTGGCCAAAGTGAGCAAACCGCAAGTTGGAAGGAACAGCACTCAAATTCCGCTTGGGGAGTCTGCAATCCTCTGGGTTGATACATTGAATTTTCTCATAAAGTCTGTAACCCTTGCTGTTCTCCTCCCTTCCACCTCTCCCCTCAGCCTCGGGCCCTGGGCATTTCCCCTCTCTCTCTATCTTACCCCCACCCTATTCGCACTAGCTTTTCATTTTCACACTACAAAGAGCTTACAATGGCTTGATTCCCTTTTCATTTTTTGATATCTTCATTCATTGTTCTTTATCTCTCACATCACCGTTCTATATCTCTCGTTTCCTGATCCCTGGCAGTCTGATGAAAGGGTCTCGACCGAACGTCGCCTATCTCCTTCGCTACCTTAGATGCTGCTGCAACCGCGGAGTTTCTCCAGCCTTTTGTACCCCATATATATGTCCAAATGTTCTCTTTTTAAATGCTACTATAGTTTAGTTTTATACTCTTACATTATTCAAAAACCTCAATAAGATCACCAAAGGTTATAAACCAATTTTATTTCAAGCTACCTCGTTAATTTAACTGTTCAACCCAGTGTTATTTTGCTATCGTATTGCTGTAAAGCGTTCATCAGACTCATTAGATGAAATGCTCTATTTGAGGTATATGAGAGATTACCAGGGCTGGCTGCCTCCTATAGAAATACAAACATTCCTCACTACCTCCTGGTCATCTCTGGCCGCGACATACTCATTGTGGCAAAGCAGCATTAGGATGCTCTGGGAACTCAACCCAAAGAACCCTATGGGGGCAGCTACAAACCACCACATCGTGCCAATTGAAGCAATAGTCACGTAGAGCACGCTAATTTGCCTCAACTTCTTATAAGGTTAGGAGGTCCGCATGTCCCATCAACGTCTACAGATTGCGCCATAAGAAGCATTTTATCAGAATGCATCACATGGTTGGGAAGCTCCATCCAAGACCGCCAAGAAACTGACAGAGAATTTGTGTCGCAGCCCAGACGTCACGCCAACCACCTCCCTTCCATTGACTTAATCTACACTTCACAAATCGCCTCGCAAAGCCTGTCTGCATTATCAAGGACTTGTCTTACCCTTCTCTCCTCTCCCAAATCAAGCAAGAGGTACGAAGTGTGAAACGCATCCCTCAGAATTCAGGGACATTTTCTTCCCAGCTGTTATCAGGCAAACTGAACCATCAATCACCAACTCTCTCGCTGAGCCACCATTACAATCTTATCCCCTCATACTAACATTATCTGTACTTTACTATTACTAAATTCTAATCAATAATCCTTTCTCTTTAACATCTATAATTTAAAACTTAAACTACTATCTCTCCATTAAATCTATAACCACAATTTATACCCTTTACCAATTTACATTTACACAAAAAAAAACACAATACCCACCACATTTTTAAATTCACTACATAAAATTCTTCTTTTCCATCAACTTTACATTCCCACTTTATACAATTCCCATAACTCATA